>JANTOP010080437.1:0-20856 GCA_027564815.1 Symmerus nobilis | reverse complement strand
TTTAAATACCAATTTTAGAGTGTCAAATGTTTATAATTGAAAATTTTTGAAGTATGCCACTTTTGATTTTTTTTTTTATTTCAATAAATTCTAGGACCTTTAACGAACATATCTACCAAAGCTTATCGTGGGAAAACTCTCCGTTCACAGTTAAATTGAATTTTAAAGAAAAAAAAATTATTTAAAAATTGATTGATCACTGAAAATGATGGTTCAGATAATTTCATAAATATATATTTCAAAAACGACAGGGTGTATGATAATTTGTCATTAGATATTTTTTATAGAAACTTTAATTTCCTTCAAAAACGCCTCTTGATAATTTTCCCTAAACCCACTCATATGTGAGATAATCATAAAATAATGTACATGGAATTTTTTTAAATCGTAATTGAAACCTTATTATCGACGCTGCATTGCTATATCGATAACTCGTGGATATCGCCTATATAGAACAAAAACTCACTAACTACATTTTCATTTTTCCGAGTCATGATGCTTTCTGTATACATTTTCATCATAAAAAATCCAATGCCCATATAGAATCAACAAATTATTGTAAATAGTATAGAGCAGCGGCAAATAACAAGAGGGAAAAGGGATAATTACATACAATTTTGATGTGATTCGGCGATAGTTGATCGATAATTTGGGATAATAATCAACTGAGTAAAAGACGATTTTTTTTTGTGAAATCAACCATTGCGGATATTCACTAAATTCTCTGTAAGGATAGAAAGATTATTTATATTTAGTAAAGCTTCTGTAAATAAGACAGTTGAATAAATGTGGCATTTTTTTGAGTAAAAGATAATCCTTATATTTTTTTACTAACAAATTGATGTTAGCCGGCCGATACAATTATTTGAATAATTACATTAAAAAGTTGATAAAAAAAACTACGACTTTTGTGTTGAGACATATTTTGAAGGTAACATATAGTTTCGAGACACGTTCACATAAAAAATACAACATCTTCTGAAGTAATAGTTTTAAAACTCTGATGAGAAAAATTAAAAAATCCCCAAAAAGTACTCTGAAGTAGTGCTAAAATCTGGCTAATTATGATAAATATCGGAGATAGTCAGAAAAAGAGTGGAAGGGAATTGACAAAGATTGCCTCATAGTATATATTTATGTAAATACAAACGACGATAAATACTCTATGTGGACACAACAGGGAAGTAAATGTATATTGAGAAATCGGAATTTAAGAATTTGCCATATTCATACCAGTACTAGATTTTCACTGAAATGTTGGTAAAGGTTTTAGTACGCATACAATTAACCTGAATTGACTCCGTGTTGCCATATGGCAACACCTAAGTCAACGCCTGTTTTCGCGTAAACTGTGCATGGGCTAGATGGGACATTGTCTATGTAGTTAAAATCAAAAAGTTCGAAAAAAAAGTTCTGAGTCAATTCGGGTTAATGGGTAAGACATATTATGGATTAGATCCACATTAGGTTGCATCGAATTTGACCATTTTGTATTTTCAAATCCAATAGCATTTTTAAAATTCCATATTGTATTTGGATCATTTTGCGGGAATATTTTTTTTTAACTCCATCTACATCTACCTCCTCATCGACGATTTGTGTTTTGACGCCCCAGTGTTGTAGTGTAAATTTTGACCATTCACAATAGCCGAACACATTAATATATTTTCAATCTGTAAAATGCTTTGTAAAGGGTGTCCCAAAATTAACTATAGATTTGAATTTGCCGTCATTTGTGCAGTAAATTGTTGGCAACCCTAAAAAAAATTATTTGACAGCTGCGAGTTTAGGGTTAGTAAAAATGGAGCGTTACACGATACAACAACGTGTTTTCATTATTGAACAATATCTAAAAATTGGTTACATACAAATTGGACTGTTACTAGTGCTCGATATCGCGACATGAAAACACAGTTCTTTCTGCCGAAATTGGATGATATTGATGTGGCCAATATGTGGTTTCAACAAGACACATGCCACATGCCATACAGCTTGTGAAACAATTAAATTACTGCATGAGAGCATTAGACATTTCCTGGTCGTGTACTCTCTCGTCTCGGGTATCAGAATTGGCGCCCTAGATCGTGTGATTTAACACCATTAGATTTGTTTTTATGGGGTTATTTGATTGAAGTCAAAGGTCTATGTCAACAAGCCCACAAGCACCCGTGCCCAATAGGAGGGAATTAGAAGCCGCATCAACGAAATTAAGCCACATTTATGGAGAATGGTCAGGTCATTGAAAATTTGGACAAAAGAGTGCTCGTGTCGGCCATTTGCCCTATGTGTTATTCCATAAATAACCCTATCCTATGTACTTTATGATTCAATAAAAAAATAACAATGTATAGAGTAAAAACTGTGTTTTAGTTAATTTTGGGACAATTTGTAAAGAACCATATTTTGGTAAATATTTAACAAAAACATCAGGTTTTCTTGGAAAAAATTGGGTTACAGACCGTTGCACAGCAGTATACACAGAAAGTCATGTAATATATCCACACTTCATCAAGGAAAGACCATGTGATATATTCACACTTCTTCAAGTAAACGTATAAAATTATTTCGATATTTTGGGAACAAACCCCGTAAAATTGAGATTTTTTATTTTTATTAGTTAAGGGATAATTATCGCTATTTATAGTGAACATTATTTATGTTAACATATGTGATCCTGTATCCATTCCATATTTTCATAATTAATTGCAGCAAGACCGCTCTCAGCATCTTGTTGAAATACATCAGCAAGCAGCAACACTGAGCAATAGAGCTGTGTTATTCATGTCTATTTTAAACTAATTTATTACTACGGCATTCTTAAGCCTCGCTACTGTAAACTATTGTCACTAATGCTGAATATACTTAATTTCATTCTTTTAATTGTTCACATCTAATGGGATTGGCATATTCGATCGATTTACTCATTTCTATAATAATTTAAAACAGAAAACTACTTTAGCATTATCCATTTCATTTGAAAATTTAACCAACAGATACCGAGCATCTACACATTATCGTCCCGATTTACAACCAACGGAACGTGCCCAAAAATTAACCGTATTTTTACATCATGTAGCAAATTTGATCTATCATGTCATTCATAAATTACATCAAGATCCGAAAATTCTTTCATTTTGGATGGCGAACAGTTCGGAATTTTTACATTTTTTAAAGTCAGATCGTCACATATCGGCATTCAGCGTACAGGCACAAGAGTTATTGGCGGAATCGGTACAAACAGCATTTCGTAGTTTGGTTACATGTTTCCGTGTGGAATTATCGCAAACATTGAATCAATTTTTATCGGAAAATATCGATCACGAATCTGCAGCTGGTTTGGTTTTAACGGTTTTGGGATCAGCAATGGCACTGTTACGCCGTTGTCGTGTTAATGCAGCTTTAACAATACAATTATTTTCACAATTATTTCATTACATTAATGTCATTTGTTTTAATACGGTAACTAGTGGTTGTTGTAACGGATTTCCGTGGGTGACTAATTTATTGATCGATTTACTTAGGTTGTGACGAATCCGCAGTACTGTACACCGTATTGGGGTAAAGTGATCAGTGATCGTTTATCAATATTAGAATCGTGGGCCCATAGACAGGGATTGGAATTAGCGGCTGAATGTCATTTGGCCAAAATTAATCAATGCGCTGATTTTTTGCAAGCACCAAAAGCAACAACGGCCGATGTACAACAATTGGCCTGCTCATGCTTTCGTTTGAATTCCATTCAAATGGCTGCCCTCTTAGCACCGGAAAAAATGCCAAAATCGCTAATGGATACTGCGATTCGGATGGCCGAGTCGGTAGCCGATGAATTAACAAGATCCGATGGAAGAGAGGTGAAATTGCAATGCCGGAAATTGTTATTTCTCTATACATCCCTCTTATCATTCTTTTAGGTATGTCTAGAAGAGTCGACTGAACTTCCGTTGGCTTTACTCATTCCAGACGATGGTTTTAGTAGTGATGTTGTTCGTGGCATACCTGCTGGTCTAGTTGACTTTGTTAATAATTTACAAGCAGCCGGTATGTGTAGAATTGCCGCCCAACCGACAAGCATTGGATTGTGGACTGTTTATATGCACCAATTTAATGTATGTTCTTTTTCCAATTTCTTTTTGATTTTAATATCAGCCCGCCCATTACTTTATATTTTAGGTTCGATCATCCAGTTCGATGTCCAGCAAATTACCTCAACCTGAAGTACAAATCATAAAATTACATAAAAATACGAACGGAATGGGTCTATCCATTGTTGCGGCGAAAGGTGCCGGCCAGGAGCGATTGGGTATTTATATAAAATCAGTTGTACCTGGTGGTGCTGCTGATGCCGATGGCCGTTTACAAGCTGGTGATCAATTGCTGAAAGTTGATGGACAAAGTTTGATTGGTATAACGCAAGAGAGGGCTGCTGATTATTTGGTAAGAACCGGACCCGTTGTGACATTGGACGTTGCTAAACAGGGTGCAATTTATCATGGTTTAGCAACATTGTTACAGCAACCGAGTCCAGTCATTCATAGAGGTAAGTTTAAATAGATTAATTTAGAATACGTTGTAAGCTAATTATAACTATAGAGTTCCTCTAATGCTTTTCCTAATCCCAATTAATTAACATGCTGCTAAAACCTCCAAATTGTATTATAAGACGATTACATGTATCGTCGCAATTCAGTTGGTTATGTACCGCGTAATGATTCGGGATCAGATGATAGTTTGACCGAAATTAATCGAGTGATGGCTCAAAATTTCTGTCCGTACACAATGTTTCAACGTAACTATAACATAAAAAAATCCGCATCCCAAGATCGTATCATCAAAGCAATAAATCCTCGTCGTCATTCATTATATTCTCAAGATGAGATATTTAATCAGCCTGTACCAATTGATCCAAGATATCGGGATTCGCGACCATTCGTTAAAAGTTCGTCCAGTTTCTATGAGATGCAATTAAAACAGTATCAACGGGAAATGGAAGCACGCCGTCGTAGCTCATCCTCATTGCACGAAGATCAATTGCCTTTGTATCAATCCCAATTTAAACATGGTTTCCTACGTAAAAGTAATCCAACGGTTAACAATAGTAGTAGTACAAATTTAACTGATAAAAGTACATCAAAATGGGAATTGACACCATCCATATTTATTGAAGAGTATAAGGACGATGTTGTTGTCGACGAACAGATAGATAGGAGTCAGACCAGCCTTGTGTTGCCATCAGTTGAATGTCATCAACCCTTAAGTGAAGATATTTTATCTGTACAGGAACGGAATGATATTCCGTTTATTGATGATGAATTGGATGATTCATCGTTAACATCCGATGTGTATGTACCCGATCTGGTCATCGATAATGTGATTGTATCGTCTAAACAACCGTTAAAATGTACAATGTTTAAAAATCGAAAAACGGTTGGTTTTCGGTACATTGTTTAATAATATGAGTTTTATTTTGGTTCTATCGAATAATATGAGTGAAATAACATTTATGTTTATAAATACGTGAAATAACACTTTGCTTAAACTTTTAAATACCCTTGAGGGGAGAGCTACATTATTAAGTTGCTTTGTGTTGTAAGCTAAGTGATTTGTACGAAATCCCAACTCGTATGCATTTATATAGCTATACATTCGGCTGCCTAAACGTTTCTGCCTACTTTCTATTTTCTATTTCTATTGTTAATATTTTTTATTCGTTTTTATTCACCTTGCTCCACCACGATTTCCCCTATGCGTTGGCTTCTTTGATGACGCCGCTCAATGGCTGTGGTAATGGCCGTTGTGGAGTATGGCTAATTCATTTCGACATCTGTCTCTTGATTAGAACAATACCCACCAGATCCAATGTATGCCTAAATTTAACCCAATCAAGGACGACAAATTATTAAAATCAACACAATGTGTTAAATAATTTGCAGGCCCAATAATGCCACCAAAATGGTGATTATTCATATAACTTTAAATAAGTAACCGAAAAATTGCCTGGGGTATTATTTCTCATAGTTCATATTCCATTCATATTTACAAATACATAGCTTTGTACATTATTTCTTTTTCATATCTTGAATTTTAAAAGGTTTTATAGTTATACCGTCGACACGCTCGTTTACAGTAAATCTACAGGAAATTCTAAATCTGTTCGAATTTACAATTTTTCTGTTTGTTATTAATCTCATATTATTCGACCAATAGAATTGAATTGACCAACCGAATCCGACCGGATACCAATCATTTTCTATCATCCCACAAATTTTTTAAAATCTAGGTAAGCTTTGATATGTTGGGCAATAGAGACATCAAACCACCATCACCTATTATCTGTAAATCAACCACATGTGATTATCTTCAAAAATATAGCTTTAATTCACCACATTCAATGAAAAACGAATTTGGGACCAACAAATCTAATGAATATAATGTTAAAACTAACTATAAAAATAGAAATTTTTTCGAACAGTCAATGTTCTCTGAAAGCTTTAAGAAAAAACAACAAGATCCTATTAAGGGATCATCCTATAATTTAGAAAATTTAAATATATCTTATGATAAAATTAGCGGAGAAATTGTTACAAAACCAGATGAAATTAATGAGAAATTTGATGAGAGAAAGCAAAAATCAAATGAAGAAGTGAATCGTCTTTCATCGTTAATTGCTAAAAAAAAATATGTCTTTGATAATACAGCTTTTGGTATGGGTAAAGTCCATGAACTTTGTTCGTTCTTCGAAGATATGAAGTTTGGCAAGAAAATTAACCAACAACCGTCACCGTCTGAGTTAATTAAGTTGGATAGAACCGATCGATTGACTCGAACCGAACGAAATAATGTATTGAGGCAATTACAAGAATGGAGTCGATATGGTTCCAAAACAATCGACCGAAGCCAGTCAACCGATAATTTATTAAAGGATAAAAATGATTTGAGCTGGAATGATAATAATGAAATACGGAAAAAATTTCCTGATGATTATATTGTCCGCCGAAACCCATATCCAACTTATGGCTATAGTTGCCCAAATCTTCACCTATTATCCTATCCCAAGAAGCGCTTTAATGGGCACAAAAGCTCGCCTCACCACCAGTCACAGGTCTGCACATTACGGCAAATTAAACGAATACAAAGTCGAAATCGAAAAACAAGAAATAGAAATACCGATAAGGTTTCATCGGACGACGATACTTCGGAACCGAGATGACAAAGTAAATTGGTACCGATTTATAAATATGTCCGAAATATTGAATATAATAATACGGATTATGGTTATTTGTTTTTTCTTGTTGTTTAGTTTGACATTTCTGGATGTATTATAATTTGTTATTTCATATTCCTTCAAAACTAATACTAG
This sequence comes from Symmerus nobilis, assembly GCA_027564815.1. NCBI lineage: Eukaryota > Metazoa > Arthropoda > Insecta > Diptera > Mycetophilidae > Symmerus > Symmerus nobilis. Next base: position 13,499 of record JANTOP010080437.1, on the reverse strand, counting down.
ATATTTTAAATGACATAATCTTTTTTTTTCTCTACATAACAACGAGCTAAATATAATAGAGGGGCCCATATTCATTTATTTTGTGTTTTACTATATTACATAAATAATATAGATTTCCTTTTGGAAACACAAATTATTTCTATGGAAACATATGACTTTTCCGATCTATGTAGATAGAAATCTTTGCTACACAACATAATCTTTATAATTGTTTTTTGGGATGCTGAACACGAATCTGAAGTTGTCCAACAAAATTTTTTTCGGCAAATATGAGAAACCACGGGTTTTTTTGGTTTTTGACTTATAACTTGCAAATTAAGAATTATACCCAAAACTATTAAAATAAAGATGAGAAAATTACCTACAATTCATGTTTTTATCATTTTTTTGTACGACATATGGGTTCCGTGCAATAATTACACTAAAACTTTCCACTTCAAACTACCATTTGACTAGACTGTATCTAGCATATTTGCTATAAATTGTAAATTGTAAAAGCAAATCTCAGTCTGAAATACCGAAATCTCACAGTCAAAATACCTGGTTGCAAATGCAAATAAAAATAAAACGTATTTTTCCAATTTTTTTCTTTCCTTCGGTATTTAACTGTACAACAATTTTTAGTCATTTCAAATTAAAAATATTTAATCCTCCTATAAATAATTTTTAGTTTTTTTTATTTATTAATAATACTATTATAACGAATTTATCTTTTAAAATTAAAGGTAATCGGCGTATGTCTGAAAGGGATCTAACAAAAGCTGGTAATGACGGTAAACCTCCCTTACCCACTCACAATTCATCACAGCAATTATTAAATAGTAAATCGGTACCATCGTTACATCATGTTGGAAATATTGGTAAACAAATTTTTTAATTTGTAAAGTATTATTATTAATGTGATAACACAAGTAATCAGTAGTATTTATTCTTTATAATTGTATATATATTTGAAATATAAGAACGTGTATGGAAGACGTTATGAATACTTGAGTAGGTTGATTAAGGTTTAGAATTTGGAATGAACGCCGCCGTCGATGTAAATATGCACAATTTCACACGATGTATGATGCATGATACATCTATGTAAAATATGTGATGGTTTTTTACAACCATTTAGTAAAATACCAACAACTATATTAACACATGAGAAATAACAAAAAAAAAAACGAGAAAAAATTTATACAAATGTATCGCAGTGTAATATTGATGCAGTGATGCCATTGTTAAAGATATATCTTTAATTTAAAAATATTTGGAAATTTTCAAGTTCTGAGTTATCTTTATCTTAAAGAAATTTTCCATAATCTAAAGATATGTATGTTAAAGAAATTGGCAATAATCTGAAGAATTTTAAAGAAATATAAGCAATAAAAGAAGAATATAAGAAATAAAAGTTCATTAAAAATTACGATATAAATGCATGGATCATTTATATCGTAATTTTTAGTGAACTTTTTTTTTGTGGACATAGTAATGAAATTTTTAATGAACTGAACCAATCCTTATGAGAAGCGTTTATTTTTTGTCTTTAGTGCGATATTCAGGCTAGGTAATGCAGTTCGTAGCTGTATTATCATCGTTTCATCAGAAGTTATTTGTACCTAACCTAAGTTCATATTCATCTCAATTCATCATAGTCTAACTAAATGTCTAATAATGAGAAATAAAACGCGAAAAACGTTGCAATTTAAAATTATTTTATCATTCAATTTCTTCCAAAAATTTTATACATACAAAATTTTCTTAGTCAAAATTCTTCCCTTAAGGGGTCAGTTCCCCATCTTTTTTTCAAAAGATATATTTTTCAAATGCCACAGATTCTTGTAGTAAACATACGTATAATTGATATAGAAACTATCGTTTTGTCAGAAAGTTCGAAAACAGATCGAAAAATGCGAAATATTGGAAGGGTCTACCTCTACATATATTATTGTCGAGAAAATAAAAATAAATCGCATTTTTCTCAATACAATGGTTTTCGACCTGGCGTACATCCTATAAAATAAACAATTGCACCTATCTAGCTGACATTTTTATGGTATATTCAACACATCTGTAGCTATCGTCGGAAACAGGATTATGGTTATCAAATTAATATTTGATCCATTTTATTAAACAATGTACGTCGAAAAAAATGTCGAAAATTTCAAGAGTCCACAATTTTGTTTTTTTTTGAAAACAAAAAGAACGTTACTACAAAAATTTAGCTTTCCGCCACTTTTTTCATAGAAAAAGTCCAATTTACCTGGCAAATTTACGAATTGAATTATTGTCGAAAGAGTTGGTTGGACGGAAAAAAGATAAGTTTTATAGGTAATTTTGAGAGCTTCAAAAACATCTTTTGTACCTTTTCCGTAAAAGTAACGGTTAACAAGATATTCATGAAAAACAATTTTCGCGAACTTTGACCGCGCGTGGTATGGTTAGGGGAAGTCGGATCGATAGGGAACTTTCAGATCTTATTTAGAACCACATCAAAAACGTGTTTACAAAAATTCAGCTTTCCGCCACTTATTTCATAGTGGCACATAAATCCTTATTTTTACTATGGACTAATTTCAAATATTCGAACTTTAAAGCGCGGCAACCCTGAGTCTTGACCGATTTTGCTTAGGCAACCTAATACCATCGTGTCCCTTATGCTTTGTACTCTCGATTGGTACTGAATTCTTTGAGAAACAAATGGGTGCAGAAATTAGCAAAAAATTAATTATATTAATGCTAATTAAAGGTATCCTTGACCGGATATAATTAGGCAACCCATGCGCGATTTGTTTGTTTACATATTATATTTGATAAAAAATACCTTTCATTGGGCAACGGGATGGGTGAAGGTCGACCTTAGGTGGGATCCTGTACTATATCATCTTAAAGTATAAACAATAAAGATCTTTTAGGAATTTTTTTTATTAAACAATATTAAATAGTTTAATTATAAATGGCCATCATATATAAGAAGTTTTTAAGAATCCGTTTTGCGGTGACCAACACTGGCAAACTGGATCATCTGAAACAAGAAAATGGATTTAGTTAAATAACACCATAAACTAGTCCTTAATGGTTCGATATAAAAAAATATGCATTTTTGACAAAATGGCGGATAGTCAAAGTTAATTTTTCGATTTTCACATAAAAAAACGCCCGTTTTTTGGCTGCATAAAAAAAAATTTTGGTCGAAAAAAAAATCGAACGAGTAAGGATTAGATTTTTATGTATTGAATAAGCCTGCAAAATTTCAAAAAGATCGGTTCAGCAGTTTTTGAGTAATGTTGGTCACCGACTTGAGAAATCCCATTTTGTGTAAAATGCGCTTAAAGTTTCAATTTCAGTTCAGAGTCCTAACACACGCTTCTTTTTCAAAGCTAATATCTCATTCAATTTTATCCGAATCGACTTGAAATATCGACTTTGAGGATATATTTTCTGATAGTTATACTTAATGCAAAAAAAAAATTGATTTTTTCAAAGTCACAACTAGTGTGATCCTTTAATATTGAAATTCTTATTAATGACTTATCTATAATCAATTGGTCCCTTAATGTTTTAAAGGGGAAGACACTTCTATTTATAATTTATACATACTATTGTTAATTTTCTGTAACTTATATATATAAATATTTGGTGGAAATTTTGTATAAATGGTTATCAAATAAATGCGAACCATCTTGAATTAATATGATGCGTAATTTAATTATGCTAGCGAATCACGTTGGTTCGTAAATGCCATTACGACATCTGACATTTTTTAATAGGTAGTAATTATGAATGGGATAAAAACTGTGATAAATAGTAACGCACACAGTTAGTTTTTCAGTACTTACTTATTTAAAGTGATATTTGAAATACGACCGTATTTATGATACATTACTGGACCTGGAAATTATACAATACATTTCGTATTCGATTTAATAATTTCACGCCCTTCATTGAGCAAAATTTAGGAGAATGCGTATAATATTCCATCAGCGTCAACGTGTTAAATGATCCATGGTGAACTGTCAAAGAATATTGGAAACAGCTATCACATAATTATGCAGAAATATCTGTTTAACATACCACGAGAATTATTAAATTAAAGATAGTTCACATTAACTTGGTCAATCACCTTTGTATTTGTATTGTAGCAAAATTTGGAATCGTGTCTATTGAAATTGCCGATAATCGTTCATAGTTGTACCGAAATACATATACTAATTTATTTATTTATTATATATAATTTATACATTATTATAAATTAACATTAATTAAATAAATAATTAAGTAAAAGCGTGAAGCGTGTTTTATCTAAACCAAATTAATTCGTGCCGTGTTGTTTGTTGTTAGTTGTTTTATTGTTATCATTTACTCTATTTAGTTTATTAGTTTCCATTTTTTAATTTATTTTTGCAGTATTTCAACAATTTACTATATTTGTTGAATAAGAACGAAATCTTATTTTAAAAAATTTTATTATGAAATAGGTTTTCACTTGACTTTGAGTCTGATAAAAGGTATGTATAATATGTGCCGTGTTTGTGAAAGTTAAAATATTTCTAACCAAGATATCGTATTCTTACGTAAACTTGGTATTTAAATGAAAAAACTGATGTTCAAACGTTTGAACAATTTTCGGGAATGGTCGGGAAAAAGTTAGAGAATAGTCGAGAAAAGTCGAGAACGGTGGAGAAAGCCAAAACTGAAACGGTAGAGTGACATAACAATCGCAGATTACCGGGAGACCGTAGGGAAAAACAGTTTAGGAGTTTAATGTCGTAAAATCTCTTCTACAAGGCAAGTAAAACAAGTATACAACTACAAAACTACCTTTTAAACAAGTCAATACCTAAAATGCATTCTTTTATTTTTTTAATAAAAGTAAAGTTTCAAGGGGGTACCCCGCACACCGTTTTACACTGAAATTTAATGTACTATAGGTGGATCAATAAGTTTGGAATAATCCTAGGAGACAGCGTTACTGTGCACTAATGTGAACCATTCATAAAAAGCTTCATCCTTCATTAGACGTCTGTGAAAATTTCAGCAACATTTTGCTTACGCAGTGAGAAACAACTAACCTCCGTGTTTTTTTTTTAAATGAAAAAATCTTAGTTTCGTGTTCTGATTAAATACTATTATGTACGCAAGAAAACGATAACCTAGACCAAAGCCAAGCCAGATAAGTATTATCGGGACTCTGCGTGGTCGATGAAGATGATTCAAACGTGGTTTTCTGACTTTAGTTGTGGCCGTACAAGCACCGATGACAAGAACAAAATTCTCTATCATCACCAGAATGCGCCTGCTCATTCATTGTTAGTTGCGCAAGCAAAATTGTATGAAATCGGATTTGAACTGCTTCCTCAGCTTTTGAAAGTTCCCCTTTTTAATGTCAAGATTTGAAATTACCCGGGAATAGGGCTGATTTGTAATATTCCGGTCCACTTAAGTTGTTAGTGGTGATGCCTTTTGTTCTTACAACTAGTGTTATACCATGTGTATTTCCTTCAGAACAACAATAGTCGGTCTGATTAGTTTCTATTAACTGTTATGCATACATATCTTTTTTAACGACTATCCATTACGGTATGTACTAGATAACTACTATATCGCTCACATATTGAAAAAATGAGATATCTTGAAAAAAAAGTAAATTCTATAGAAATGTTTTAAGTTTTCCAATTCAGTGCAAAATGCAATCTTTGGCAAGGGAATTTTAACATTTTATTTAAAAATTATAGATTTTTTTTATTTTTTCCTAATGTGAAATAAAGTTTATGTATTTTTGAACCTAATTTAAAGAAAATCTCAAAATCATAATATTTTAATATATCTCATTTTTGCAATATGTGATCGATATGTTAGATATAAGCACCTCGTGCTTACTACAAGTGAAAATCGAAAAAATACAACGTCATGTTTTGTCATCCAAGGAATGAATTATTGTTGCCGTAAATAAGGATTGGACTGAAATTATATTAAATATATGGATTCTAGCATTTATTTTTATTTGAAACTACGCAAATGGCTTTATTAGGCTTTGCCGTGATGCCCTCACCAGCGCCTCGTTTTTCCACGGTGGTTCCTGGTAACAAGTATCTTTTATGAGAAAGATAAATGGCGATATACGGTTACTGTCAGGCTATCCCAGCGCTGCTGTCTCGACGGCAGCCCTGAAGAACTAATATCCCAAAAACAAGAAAAGTTTAAATGTTTATATTTATATGAAGAATTTAATGTATCTATATCTTTTTACATTGATTTTTATATTTATAATGGGCCAATATAAAAATTACAAATGTTCGATTGATTCAACTAGGATTAGATAGGATCTATTATAGGTTAATCAAATCAGATCAAATCAAATTAGGACAAACTTTAAACGCAATTTTTCGTCTTGAAATATACTTATTGATAATTTCTCGGTTATCGCTGAATTAAAAAACGGAGCGAAATTTTCCATAGAGAATTTCAAGCAAACTAACATTTCATTATCACCAAAGCACGTGAATCTGACATCGGCGTAACATTTTATTTTTAATATTTTTCTGTCCATAATTAAAAGTAATTATAAATTGCCCGATTACACAGAACCCCCTCACACATTGAGATTCGCGGCAATGAACTGTATTTCTGTATTCAGTATTTCTGTAAAACTATAAACGATAAACATTGTAACGATTACGAACCTTGCACATCAGATACTAGGGATTAAAGGCTGTAGAAATTATCTAAAAATACAGATAATTCCTTTGATAAGAAATTACCGGCGCAGTGGTTTACGAGAAAAATCAAGTTCTTCAAATTTGAAAACCTAGTTTTCTCTAAATACACTTCTCCTTCGACATTCGCAGCGGTTACGTTCCAAAAACCGCGATTGTGAAAAAATCGCGTATAATTTTTTTTTCATAACTACGAACTGAAAGCTATAACTCAGAATTTCATGGTCGGATTTTGAAAATTTTAGTGCCAAATGATAGATTGGAGATTTATTGTAATTTGTGCTTGTTTAGTTGTTAATTTTTATTTTCTTCAGTATATAAGTCATATTTAAGTCTTTTGTATGATACATGCGAACAACTTTCTAAATGTAGCTCTTTCGTGGATCCGAAAAACAAATTTAATATGAGTGACCTGTATATTGTAAATTTAAAATCAAAAGTTGCTCAATCACCATTTCCCGACGCGCTGAAACATTTAATCTAATTACGTAGGAATAAATCTAACGGTCCAATGAGGAAAATGTGGAAAAAAACAATTTAATAAAAACAGCCCCAATATTTTAAAGGTGTCGATATAGGGGGTACGCTAAGAAAACCGTAACTTTTCAGGAAAACGGTTATAATTTCTCGAAAAATTTAAAATTTAGTAATTTGAAAAAGGATTGAAATAGGGGATAACCAGGGTGATCTATCAATACTTTTACTGCGAGTGGTACCCTCCCAACTTATGTTTTAAAATCCTTTAAGAAAGCGACTTGTAAAAATTACAATACAATTCAACGATTTTAACTCAAATTTCTAGGAAAAATGTTTTCTTCTTAATTTTCTAATCTAATTATGGAAAATCATTTCTAAGTGATTTTCGAATAGTTTTTAATTAAGAAAATTTTTTGAAAAAAACATCCGTTTTGAAATTTATTTTATTTCCGCCAAAAATATCGGAGCAAAGTTTCGATTTTAAAGAATTTTTCTGGCGCTCTTTTGGAAATATGTATTAAATTTCTGGGAAACTTTCTTAAAGAACCGGAATATATGATTATTAAGGTGGCCACCAAATATATGGGAGAAAATTTTTGAACGCCAATTCTAGTTCACATAGGCTAAAAACGTTCGACATAGCGATTGATGAAATTTTAGAACTCGCTCACGAGCCAAAAGAAAAGGTCAAAATGAAATTTGTTAGTCTCTGGAGGGCTCATTCAATGCTGCCTAACTCGAACCCCCATCCCACCACGCCTCAATTGTCAAGAAACTTTGTATTTTGTAGTTTTGTAGCAAATTGAACATTTTTAGCTTATGTGAACTAGAAAAAAAAGAAATTTTCTAATTCAGGGCCCCCTACTGATTATAGAAAATTTAACATAAGGCGCTAGTAGGGAAATTTAAGGATAAACTTTTTTAAAAAATCATCCCCCGATTTTCGGGGGCTCAACATGTACACATATGATAGATAAATTTGTACTTTTTTGGAAGTTCTGAACATGTCAGTAAGACATTTAAATATATAACAAATTATGTGGATGATAAATATTGGCTTAGGAATTGTATTATTGCATTTATTATTTTAAAGTTTTAATCAATTGGTATTATGGTTTATTATAATTTTAATATCTTTATAGGTATGAGTGGTAATAAATCTCAAAGTATTCACAATCTAACTGGAAATTCTGATCCAAGTTTCTATCAAAATTTAAGCGTTTATCGACAACAAAATCAAAGTCAACCTAGTTTGGAACGGTAAGTTACTTATAAATTCTACGTACATAATTTCTCTATTTTTAATTTTTTTAATTTGTTTTTGATTAGAACTCAAAATTCATCACATCCATCGATTCCCCAGAATATTTCCAACCAACAATCGATTGCCCAAAATCAACAACAAACTCAATTAAATCGTCCAGCATCAGCGTATTTCAATAGCAGTAATACATTACAAAATCAACAAAAACTGTTAATGCCTTCTTCGAATACGATGCCATCCTTTACTGTCGCCCAACAATTGACACAACAAATGCCGTCGAATGGCACAAATACCCTACCACCATCGATGGCACAAAATCGTTTAAAACCAAATTTTGCACGAGACACCCAAACACAACAGAGTTTACGAATGAATCAAATGATGGCACCGTCGATGCCAAACATTGCTCATTCCAGCGGCTATGCTACAAATATTTCGGCCAGTCAAAGTATGCATAATGTTAATATGATACCGACAAATAGAATGCTTTTCAACCCACCGGGACATCATCCCGGAGGATATATTGTACCAAATCAAATGGGTCATCATTCTGGTGATTTGCCGCATCAACCAAATCCGTATGCAAGAGGTAGTCAGGGTAAGTTCACTGAAATGAATGAAATGTTGAAACGTCGTCATCAACGGCAAGAGGAAATGATGCCAATGCAAGCATTAGATGGTAATAAATTCCAATCATCTATGCCAAATTTACAGAACTCGATGAGTCCCCAGAAACCGCAATTACCACCAACCGCTCCAAAACCACAAATTCATAATCGACCTATGTATCCACAACAATACACTGAAGGTCTTTCACCACCATTACCACCGCCAGCCTCCCATCCCCTATACCGACCGCTTGATCCCAATATTCGACCTTACTCTTCGGGTAAAATTACCGCCGGTTCAAATCCATGGGAACGTGAGGAACGGGAGAAAGAGCAGGAAATACGTCGAGAGCATATTCGTCATTGGCGTGATATGCAAATAAATGACTTGTCCACATTACCCTATCTAACGGGGCAGCAAGAGGAACAATTGAAGCAATTGATATTGGAACGAGATTTTGAGCGGAGGGTTCAAGAACAGGATGAGAATGATGATGATAACGAGACAACCGGTTCATATGATGGGAAAACATCGCATCCAGAGACGGTTCGTTTATCACAAACACCGATAACGAATTTAAAACAAGTTGAAATAAAAACAACTATCGTTCCAACAGTCGGCCAACCCAGCACCGATCCCATGCCAAACGATAAAGATATACAAAATTATCCCATATATCAAACGGCTAATCAACCGAAAAGTATTTTAAAACATAATAGCAATCGTATAGATTTGCCACCCGGTTCAATTCAACAAAGTTCGCCGTCATCTCCATCTAAACAAATAAAATCTGCTAGTTTTGTAGATGATCCACGCACTACCGATATTGTTGGCCGTGATCTATCAAATTTGCATTTAAAAAATTACGATGAACAACCGAAGGAATGGCCAATAGAAGAAGCGGCTATAAATGATCAACAAATATTTACGGGAATGTCATCCGTCGCTGTACCACCGCCACCACCACCCGAGCGAAATTCATCATATTCAATAATGTCGCAGAAGCAGCAAAATCTATTAAATGCGGCTAATTTACAACAGACCTTGAAACCATCGGAAACGCCACCAAATAATAATTTTATTCAGAATCCCAAATCGAATAGAACAAATCAAATGTCGTTGAATAATGGAAATATTGTTGGACATCCACAGGTTGCTTCTCAATTATCGATTACCGCTTTGATGGCACAACGCAATGCCGGTACCGTCTTAGATAATAAACGGGTATCATTTCATGATGAGGAGAATAATTTTATTGGGACAATACCTACGGGTAATGTGATTGGGGCGGATGGTAGTTATATCATTCCGAATTTTGATGGAATGCAAGACGATTCAAATGTAAGTTTTCGGGTTAAGGGCTATAACATGTTACGTATTTAACTCTAAATTGCTTTTGAGTTGGGGTGATTATTTTGACTCTAGTTTCGATCGGCAAACTTACAGCCAAAATAATTTTTAAGTTGATAAGTATGAAAGCAGTAGCATCTCACCCAGAATGGGCGGCTACGTCCACCGCGTTGTTATTGCAATTTGCAATAGAAAACGGTAAAAACTATTGTTCTACTATTCTGAAATAATGTTCAACAGTTATAGAAGGAATCATGTTGTCCGTCATCATTGATTTTTTCTAACCAGAAACAACGGGAGCGTTAAGAATTTTCCAATGTACGACTATTTTCTAATCTTCAACGCGTATTGGTCAGCATTGTGAAATCCGAAATTTTTATGACAGATCTTTAATATTATAAGAAACAGAAAATTTCATAACAACCGCGAAGTTGCGTTGAAATTTGAAAGAAAATAGTTTATAAATTTTAGTAGCCAATTACGAGGTTAGAAAAATGTTCCTCCATGCTTGTGGCATTTTTTACTCATAGACAGATCAAGAACAAAAGTCAGGGTTTCGATGCGTTGAAAAAAATAGGAGGATTAACTGTATGTGAAGATGGTCTCCAAGTCGATATTGTTTTCCTCCAAAAGGCCAAAAGCTATGATATTGAAAAAAATTTTTTTTTTTTGTTATACTTGCTCCTTTCTCAAAGCTTTTGAATTTTTGGTTAATTTTCATTTGCCGAAAATTTTCATATTTGCTTATTTTCGTAATTTCATAAGTTTACATGCAAATTGTTGTTCCACAAATTTATTTATAAATCGTTAATTGCAAATTTAAACAGAGAAGCTCGACCACGTCTTTATTTTCATTCGTTCATAAAGTTCCTCATGGTTATCAAAATGTTTTTATCTATACGATTTTATACAATTTAACCGTAAAAAGAGTTTGGCAGAATAACCACTGAATTCATAACACTAACACATATCGATGGTCCCAACTTAAAATCGGCTAATCAGAGTTAGCATAGTTAAGGGAACTACATAAGCAGATCCGTGATATAAAGGTCTACCGACTGTCAAATTTTCATAGCAATATGACGAAAATTAAGTTATATATAGCAGTTTTAAAAGTTAGAATATTTTGGGTATACACCAAAAGTTCATAGAAAAAAAAAACAGTACACAACTTCAAACGGTTATTCTGACAAACTATGTTTCTTGAGTTAGCATAGATTAAATTGGAACCATCGATATGCTTTGGCTGATACACTTACTAAAGAAAAGATCGTTATATATTACCTTCTCTTGTCTGGGAAGAAATCCAAATTCAGTTGAGTAAAAAGTTTTTTTTTTTTGTTAATTCTATTAGATAAATCGTTTTACTCTGTTCGTTTGACGAAATGTGGTCAACGGTTTTTGGGCAGTTACCAATAAATCATGGTGTGTGTTATGTAAAAGCATTCGGTAATTTTGTTTCAACTCATTTACAACATCGTGCGCAATAAAGTGTACAATACTACCATTCTGCGTATTTGACCAACCACTTTTATTCCTGTTTCAAAATAATTATAAATAGAGTTAGGGTTTATTTCTTTATTGAGAGAATATTATTTTATAGTACTCATACACTAGTCCAAACTATGTAGAGACGCGAGTATAGCTTTAATCAGCCTTTACCAAGTTACCATTTATTCTCACCCAAATATCGATTTCTTTGCAGTCAAGAGTAGGCATTAGAATCGTACTTTTTGAACATATAGAAGCGTTTATCAAAACAAAACATAATATAAATATAACATCTGTTATCAGAAGTAATATATTGTTTACAAAAGTTTATACGCACACTAAACTACAGCTTTTATGAAATTCAAAATCTTGTTTTATAAAATGAATGTATATCTTATAATTTTGTAGCGATTTTCGCAAGATCCAACAACGCCAATAACACCAACAACCCCTGACAATGAATCTTGGAACACAATGGTACAACAAACACCAGGAGTTATTGGTGCTCAAGAGGTTTATAGGTAAATATTCACAATCCTTGTAAACAATTTTCTCCAATTCCTATCAATTGCATTGTCTAAATTAGGGATCCCAGAGCCCGACGCCTTCAAGAGCAGCAACAACAATTACAACAGAAAAGTGGCGATGCGGTACCAGAAAAATTGACATTTAAGGAAAAAATGAAAATGTTCGCTCTGGAATCAGGCGAAAATCAGACACCAAAAGATAAATTGAAAATATCACGGGCACAACGTGATATCGATGCAGTACATTAACCGCATTTATTCTCTCACCACCTTCAATCTCATTCAAAAATTGATTCCAGTGACCATATAGAATATTCTGAATCAAAATGGATTTGATTATCTCGAATTGAAAATTTTTACTAACACAAAATAATAAATAAATAGATTGTAAGATAAATAAATATGAAATATGCATCTCTTGGACCAAATTATTTTTTTTATATAGTAATATCCAGCTATATATTTTATAAATATCCATTTTTTACGTTAGTTTTAATAAAAGATAATGCCCACTATCTGGTAGAAATGTAACAGTCATTCTACTGTTATTAACATAATTTTTGAGCAAGAAGTGGAATGAAAAAAAAAAAAAAAACAAAATTGGAACACGTTGACTTTTTTCAATTTTTTAAAATTCATATTACCGTTTATTAGGAAACAAATTTTTAGAGAATCGTTGAAATATATGAATATAGAATTTTATTGTGTCTAATTAGTAATTTAAGGCTATATTCAATATAACAATGTTTTTAACTTTAAAAATGAGGAATTAATAAAATAGGAACTGAAAACATCAACTAATATAATGAATTAAATGTTTTAAATAATTTAAAAATACTTAGTATTGGTATATATTTTATTGTAATATATAATAAAATGTTTATTTTATGTTTAAAAAAATATATATAATATTCTTAGCAAAGTAAACAATACAATTCAACAATTAAATATAACATGAAGTATATTATATAAAATGAAAATTATATAAATATATAAATAAAACTAAATGAATCTCTGTGTATATATGCCGCCATCAAACTAAGCACTGCCATACACTATTACCAAAAACCGAAGATATAA
>JANTOP010080326.1:0-20858 GCA_027564815.1 Symmerus nobilis | reverse complement strand
CCCCCCCCCCCCCCCACACCCTCAAACCACTGATTAATCAATTCCATTCCATTGCGTGCAAACAGGTGTCCCGATTGGTGATCCTACACGAAGAAGCGGAAGATGGTAATGCGATGCCAGATCTCAGTCGGCCAGTGCATGCCGTTTCACTGGCCGTTACCAATCTGGTGAAGGTGGGCCGAGAAACGATCGCCAGTTCGGATGATGATCTGTTTAAGCAGGATATGCCCGGTAGCCTGCATCGTGTTGAAAGTGCGTCCCAACTGTTAGAGGAGGCGTCTGATATGTTGCGAGCCGATCCATACTCAGTGCCAGCCCGCAAAAAATTAATTGACGGTTCCCGTGGCATCCTGCAAGGAACGTCATCCCTACTCCTCTGTCTCGATGAATCTGAGGTGCGGAAAATAATCAGGGAATGTAAGCGGGTCCTCGATTACTTAGCTGTATCGGAAGTGATCGATACGATGGAAGATTTAGTTCAATTCCTGAAGGATCTACGACCTTGCTTGAGTAAAGTGACGCGGGAGGTGAGCGCTAGGGAGAAGGAGCTCACCCATCAAGTGCACAGCGAGATATTGATACGATGCTTGGAGCAAGTGAAAATCTTAGCACCAATTCTTATCTGTAGCATGAAGGTTTATATCCATATCGTCGAGCAGGGGGGGAAGGGGACAGAGGAGGCGGCAGAAAATCGAAACTACTTAGCGACACGAATGAGCGATGAGATCCAGGAGATCATTCGCGTCCTCCAGTTGACCACGTACGATGAGGACACCAGTGAACTCGATAATTTAACGGTTTTGAAGAAAATTAGCAACGCGATTCGGAATAAAATGGAACCAGCTCTGGAATGGTTAGCTGTAAGTGTCTCCCGGAAGTGGGAAACGTTTGGTTAAAATCTCTTTTCTCGGGGATATCCCGACCAAACGTTTCCTTTTCCCACACACTTCCTAACTAATAAATTCACCCACAGAATCCATATGCGTTGCGTGGTGGGGTCGGCGAGAAAGCGTTACGTCAAATCATCGACAACGCTTATAAAGTAGCGGATCGATGTTTACCACAGGATGCAGTTCCAATCCGGAAGTTAGCTGGAGATCTAACGGTGCTAGCAAATCAACTATGCGATTTGCGACAGGACGGAAAGGGTCATACACCGCAAGCGGAACGCTTAGCAGCAGAAATCAGGGACAAGTTATCGGATTTGGAACGTTCCGTAGCGAGTGCAGTGATTGGAGTTGATAAAGCGGGATTACAACAAGCTGCTCACACAGTTCAAGGTCGATTGGAGCAAGCGTGCCGGTGGCTACAAAACCCTGGCATCGATGATAAAGGTTTAGGCCGTCGAGCAATCGCTTTAATTGTGTCCGAAGGACGAAAGGTAGCAGAGGGATGTCCGGGCCATCAGAAAGTTGAAATCCTACAACTTTGTGATGAAATCGAAGGGCTTACGGATCAGTATGGAAAGCTATGTGCTGCTGGTTTAGCGAATTCACCGGAAGCCCAGGAGCTGGCACGGAAATTGAACAGTAAATTACATGAATTGAAGCAGAGAATCCAAACCGCTCTCGTTACCCGGGTCGTTGAGGATTTCATGGACGTTTCGACGCCACTGAAGCAATTCACCGATGCGGTTAATGTTCCGGAAGGGACACCGGGACGAGATGAGAATTTCCAGCAGAAGGCGAATAATTTACAAGCATTCAGTGATCGGGCGTCGAAAACGAGCCGAATGGTAGCCGCAGGTGGTTCCGGTGGTAATAAGAAGTTAGCCGAGGTGCTGTTAGGATCTGCGGCACAGATCGATAGCTTAACGCCCCAATTAATATCAGCCGGTCGAATTCGGATGACTTACCCCGAAAGTAAAGCGGCCGAAGAGCATCTAAACAATCTCCGCCAACAATACGCTGATACAATTCTACGGATGCGAACGTTATGCGATCAGGCCACTGATCCATCCGAATTCATTAAAACATCCGAGGAACAGATGCAGAAGTACACGTTCCTATGCGATGAAGCGATCCGGAACAAGCAACCCCAGAAAATGGTTGACAACACATCGAATATTGCGCGGTTAGTGAACAGGGTCTTGCTGGTCGCTAAGCAAGAAGCCGATAATTCAGAAGATCCCGATTTTATAACACGATGCACAAAGGCGGCCCAGAAACTAGAGAACAATCTTCCTGTGATGGTGCACAACGCTAAGTTAGTAGCATCGAACATAACGGATGGTGCAGCTGCTTCAAATTGGCGGGAAGCGAATAAGAATGTAGGTTTGACAGTTGAACAGTTGAAAGATTTGAAAATAAATTAATGCAATTTCTCTTAACAGTTACTATCAGCGGTGAGAGACGTCCGTACTGCGATCGCTCCTATTCCTGAAGTTCCACCCCATCCTGATATCAATTCGTTGAATCTATTGGAACGGGCCCCACCCCGTCCACCGTTACCTCGGGAAGGGGTGGCGCCAAGCCGTCCACCACCACCACCCGAAACCGATGATGAGGATGAGGTGTTCCGTAGCGCACCGCAAGCAAATCAACCCATCCTTATCGCCGCCCATGGACTACATCAAGAGGTGCGACAATGGTCATCGAAGGACAACGAGATTATCGCAGCCGCTAAACGGATGGCTGTTTTAATGGCTCGGCTATCCGAATTGGTGCGAGCTGATTCGAAGGGTAGCAAGCGAGAGTTGATCGCAACCGCTAAGCAGATTGCTGAAGCATCGGAAGATGTGACGAGGTTGGCGAAACAATTGGCTCGCGAATGTACGGATAAACGAATCCGAACGGTAAGATTGCGGGCAATAAATGTCGCGGGAATCAGATTTAATCGATTCTGTTTTCTTACTTCCAGAATCTCCTGCAAGTTTGTGAACGAATACCGACAATTGGGACGCAATTAAAGATTTTATCGACGGTGAAGGCGACCATGCTGGGCGCACAAGGTTCGGAAGAAGATCGGGAAGCAACCGATATGTTGGTCGGCAATGCCCAAAATCTAATGCAAAGCGTTAAGGAAACAGTTCGGGCGGCAGAGGGGGCGAGCATTAAAATTCGTTCAGATCAAACAAATCATCAACTACGTTGGGTGCGACGTCAACCCTGGTACCAATATTAATCGAACGAAGCGGATCCCCCCCCCCCCCTCCCCCCCACTTGTAGTATTAAGGGTCCATGTGCCAAATTGGACGGGGGAGTTTAAATTACAGTGCCTATCTAAGTAATTACGTGCCTTTCCTTTGTTTTTTCTTTCTATATTTTCAAAATAAAATAATCTCAAGGCATTTATTTAAACAAATAATTTTTAATTCTATTTACAATTAATTAATTAATAAAACTAATTAAGTTTCTTTTTATTTTATATATTTAGAGAATGTCTGAGTTGATTAACTGTTTATTTTGACGAGATAAATCCTACAAAATGAGACTACTAATGTAAACTTGTTTTTCTTGTAATTAATTAAATTAATTAATTTTTTTTTAACCGAAAAGTTTTGTAAATTAAAATTATTGGATGTATTTTGGAGCAAATAAATAAATAAATAAATAAATAAATAATTCACGTTCTTGTTTTTTCAATGTAGTATGACAAGTGTGACCGCAGCAGTGCACTTATTATCGAAGCTATATTGCCAAGAAAGATCAATTTTATTTAATTAAATTTACCATTACTAAGTTATAATTTTTATGCTTCTTTTTCGAATATCAATTTCTGCACCGCTTCTGCAAAATATTAGACAAATATACTCGGTTACAATAATCGAAATATTCATTCTGAAAGAAGCGGTAGATGATTGATGACTGTTTTTACTCGAAATAATACTGATACTATCATTCAATAGTCCCCATCCCAAACGAACCCAATCTCTCTTCTCTCACAAAACGATTTGTATTCATTTTTCATTTCGGATCATTTCGGATAGATTTCATTCTCAAATAGAAACGCATGAATGGATAAGGGGGAATAAATAGTAGAAAATAGTAAATTCAGGTGACCAGATTTTTCTAATTCAATCAATTTCCTATTTCTAATCTAATGAAATGATCGGTTTTATAGATTGAAATTAAATGGGAAGATGTGGAGGTTTGACTGTCGTTTTTATTGTATAAAATAAAGAGAAATCAATGGTTCGGATATTTTTTTTTTAAAATGATCGTCTTGCCTTTCCAACCATATCATTTAAATCTCTTGCGTCGATCGGTGCTCATACATTTTCTATGCGCGACAATCGAAATTTTATTTATTTTAACAAAAAAATCATTTAACAAAATTAAAAGGTTGGAAAAGCGTCCAGTTAAAATGTAAAGTGAACGGGAATTTAAATTCGTTTCATTTAATTCGCAAGAAGGAGAGAAAATAGTGCTGGGAGTCGCCTTTAACAATTTCCTTTAATCAAATTTCACTTGAAATTGATAGAAAAACCGGTCACACTCTCCAATCGATCCGATTTATTATTCAAACTTTCACTTTTCCATCGTTTTTTGTTTCTATTTTCTATCAATGAAATGGAAAAAACCAAAAAAAAACCGAAAAACAGGTTGATTGAAAATGACGTCTTGTGGTTAAGGGTTAATTTCAACCCTTAACTGTTACATATCAAAAGCAATTTCCATTTACAGTGGATTTCGGTTAATGAACCGCCGAAGTATTGGGATTACCCATTTCCCCCGAAAAAATTTTTCTACAAAACATCCCCAACTTCCATTCAATAATTTTTTATTTCTACAGATTTGCTCGGCTCCGAACATTTAATCGATTGAAATGATCATCTGTTAATAGCCGGATATGAAAATGGTATTTTGGAAGCGAAAGAAATTAGGTGGGATTGGTACCGACTCAAATCCAATTGAAATTAATCGAATCAGGGTGCTGCCAGATCCGAAGTTGGTGACGCTTCGACCAACCGTAAATGGTCATATTCTACACAATTGCGGAACGATAAATGGTCGAAAGGATGTGGGGACGAGTCGATATATAAGAGAACGTTCAAAAACATCGATTGATTTGAAGGGGAACGGTGTCAATGGATCAATAATACCGCCAACCCGTAAAATGGGAACGATTGAAAAGAAAATCTCAACGGAAATCCAACGGTCTGGGTCCCATCCAGACATCCGCTTTGAATTTGAACCGAAAAAACCAAATCGAATATTTAAAACGAAAGCAGAACAATCGGCTCGCCGTAAGTGGCCTATTGAAACCGAACCGTACCTTAGTTTACCGCATCCAATCCAACAACAGTCCCTCATCCCGAAACCGACCTACCACCGTCAGAAGTCATTCGATCTGGATATTTTACGATCGAAACCGAAATCATTCTACTTCGGAGACAGTCCGAATGATGCCGAACCGAAAAAATTGGACGAAGTTCAATTGAAGTTAATCGATCGGTTCGCTGAGCTACTACCGAATTTCTCCGATAACAAATCAGATGATTCATCAACGATTGAACCGGATGTTGATACATTTGAATCGGATCCAAGGATTCAAGTGACAATGCGACCGGCGTTGCCTCGACGTCAATTCGAAATCCCAAGATTTAACCCATCGGCTGCATGGCGAACGTTAGAAACAATCGGAACGGAATCGGAACGACGGATTCACCCAATTGAAGATCGGATTGATAAAACGTACCGAGCTGAACCGTTTATCGGGTTCGATACGAGAAGTGGGGATAGCGGGATATCGGGTGATGATAGACCTGCCGGTCCAGCAACTTGGACCCCCCAACAAGATCTAGACGATGATGTGAGTTTGATTGACGATCGAATAGATTTGTGGCGACTGAAAACCAGCGAAATGAATGGAGGACAAATGTTTAGCTTCTCGCTACCTCGTGATCCATACCGGAACGGTACCGGTGATTTTTTAAGCTTAAAAACCGGTGACACAGCAATCGGTAACGATAACTGGTTACTGAGTCGTTCCGAACCGAATTCGATAACGATTGGTGGCGATACGCCACCATCATCATTCAATCGGATGATGTATTTACCGGTAAATACCGGTGACGGTAACAGGAAAACATCAACAAACAATCGATTCACCTATCAGAGTACCGTACGACAAGTGGAACGTCGCCGATTGGCGGCCAAATTCGCTCAAACTGCTGAGCAACAGGAGGCACAACGGGTCGCTGAGTTAGCGGCAATGGCTCGCGTTGAAGAGGAATTTCAAAGGAAGCGGACGGATGAGAAGCGGGTAATACGACGAAAGTTACACGAGTACAACGATAGATTTTAAAGGTAAATTAGTACGAATCTTAAATTGCAATCTAATTTCGTCATTTTTTTTAATACAATTTCAGGAAGTTCATGAGAGCCGAATCTAGTCAGAGATCGTCCATCCAAATTAATGGCGGGAAAATGGAGAGTTATTCAAATTTATTTTGTTAAGTTTTTCTTTTACTTTTGTAGACACGTTTTTTTTAAATAAACCTCAAAAATTGAAATGATAACAAGCAGTTATTTTACTTGTGTTTTTATTCTCAACTCCGAAAATCGTTTTACAAAATATTACACAGAACACGACTGCGGGCAATGCGAAACTCTAAACAACCCTTTTTGTAAACCTATTCGTTGATATTGACAAGTTTTCAATTAATATAAGTGAAAAAAAAATCTGTATCGCTTTAGCGAATCGTATGATTGGAAATGTGAAGTTTAAGATTGCTTAAATTAGAAAAGATAAACTAGAAAACGAAGCGGTGCAATTCGGCCGTCTATATTAACATTCGCATACACATGTCTGAATTTGACGTACTCGGATAAGATATATATGCCATATCTTCTGTTCCCCGCTATCAATTCAAACGAATTGCACGTTAAATGGAAGAAGAACGTCTCTAGTAACGGAATTAAATCTAAAATGAATTGATTTCGTTCGTAAATAATTGAGTTCTGGGAGTTTACATAAAAATCTGTTATCTGGGGACCCTGATTCTTAACATTTTCTCTTCTTCATTTCAATTACCCCCCGCTACCCGCCTATAGCTGATTTCTTTTTTATTGGTGTGTAGCATGCAGCGCGCGACACATAAATATGAGAGTCAGATAGGAAAAAAGGTCCCCAGAATTAAATAGAAAATAATTTGTTATATTTGATCCTGAAAGAATGACTCGAAGGTAGACAGGTAACTTGAAATATTTTTAAAATATTGAACCTTAAGAGAAATCATAAGGAAAATTGAAAGAAAATCAGGTAAATGGAATGATTTTTCCATCTAACATTTGTCATCATTTCTTTGTCCATTTGCAGGGGGTACGGAAAAAAATACGGACATACGGGTGACCTGAAATCCCTGAATTAATCAAGAAAGGAACTTTTCAACGTCCTCGATTTGATCAACAGATAATTAAATAAAACATTGAACGTAAGTGTAGTTTTGACGTTCACGTCCCAAAAAATCTTTTAATTTAATTAAAAGAAAATCCAATTTATTTTTAAATGAATGAAATCGACCATTAACGAGCTGCAAGACGAGAGAGAGAGAGAAAATCACTATAAATAAGTCGATCGAAAGGGGGACGACTGAAAGTTTCCATTCACAAAAAATCAATCTGATTTTTAATTTACTATTAATGCAGCACCTCTTCATCTTCTTTCTTTCACCTCCCATCTCTCCCTGAAGGGAACAAAGAATGATCGAAGTAATGAAATTAAGAATGAAGGAATAGTATTTGAGTTATCCCTTGACAAAACCATCCTCTTTCATTTTGATCAATCTTTTGCTATTAAAAATAAATTTCCGCCTTTTGTTCTGCTTTCAGATTAAAGCGACTCACGGAAAATAAAAAAACTAACCGGACGATGAGCTGATTGATTTCGTCAATAAAAAAAATCCGATCGAATGGATCGATTTTTAAACGTTTTTTACATCGGAAAACTATACAGAAAGTTACTGATTTTTAAAATAGGGTAAGTTTCCCCCATCATCTCGATGGGATCATGATTCATTTCGTATCCTTCCAGATAACAAATTGATAAACTTGAGAAATTTTTAATTGAAATAAAATAAATAATTTGCGACGGGAAAATAATATGGGAAATTGTTTGAAACGATCGACCGCTGATGATATATCGTTGTTACGTGGTAGTGGTAGCAATGAGGGGAGCCGTGATGTTGGTGATCAACTACCAGGTTCACCAATCTATTCGGAAATCCTGCAACCCGTTTTCTATCCATCACCATCCGTTAGTCGGCCCGCTTCCCATCTAACCGAAGAGGAGCAGATTAAAATTGCCAAGCGGATCGGTTTAATACAACATTTACCGATCGGCTTGTATGACGGATGCAAGAAGGCCCGCGAATGTGTCATCTGCATGATGGAATTTAATGTTGGCGATTCGGTACGATATTTACCGTGCATGCATACGTATCACGTGAAGTGTATCGATGATTGGTTGATGCGAGCGCTCACCTGTCCCAGCTGCTTGGAACCGGTCGATGCCGCACTCCTAACCACATACGAAACGAATTGAAAGGAACGCGGAATAGGAGAAACCGGGAGGGGAGAAGGGTACATACCCTGGATCGTGATTTGAAGAAAAAATTCTTTTTTTATTTTAGAAAATAATTCAAAAAATTAGATTTTAAGATTTCAAGAAAATTATATAAAAAAAAAATTAATTAAATAAAGAAGAAATTATATTGAAACACCCTGTAAATTTGTTTTTCTTTTTTTTCCCTTATATTTGCTACCTCTCAATGCTCATTGATATCAGATTATTAGAAAAATCAAATATTTCAATCCAATCCTTAACGAAAATTCTCAAAATGGTCTTAAACGATAGATACTTATCATACGGATCGTGTTCCGTTATAAAAATGAATATTTCTACTAGCAAATATTAAGATATAAGCGAAACAATTTGAAAAATCAACTCTGTTAATAATAGGAATATCGGAGCTCTGTAAACGCTGAATGTCTTATAAAACATAGCTGCCCACTTTCCCGAAACCCGTTTTGCTCTATTTAGTCCAGGAGCTGAGATCTGGAAAAAAAGTTCCAAAAATCCGAAAAATAATTTTTTTTGGATTTGGCGATTGGCCGTCCGGATTGGCCGTCCGTCCGAATGATAACAGACTTAATATGCAGTATAATTTTGAAATCAGTTGTTCCCTAGGCCCTTCGGTTTGGAATCTACAGACCAGGAAATGAAAAGTTGGTTCAAATGTAAGGGTCAGTTAAAAATTCCATATCTTGGAAGATTCTTGATAAATTTCATTGAAATAAATTTTGTCGGATAAAGGAAATGTAGGTTTTTAAATACATTAAATTCATTCAACTAGATATCTAGCTTCGTTCCGGAGATATTAGCTCTGGAAACTTGGGGATTGTTGATTTTGGTAGACTTCTAAAGATCCTTCCAGAAACCGTATTTCTTCCATAGGATGCATATACCTAAATAACCGAAGTTGATTACCGACGAACCTGTCTTTCGATTGGTTGTCAGATCAATTTCGAATTCCTAGCCGTTCCGGAGATATGCGCCCCCTATTCAGCTCGAAATTCATAGCTTTTAATGCAGAGTTGGCGAAATAAATTTTTTTCGAGGTGAAGGGGGGAGAAAATGCTTGACTTCTTGATTTCTGAGAATAGCTCAAGGATGGAGCTTGTAATCAATATAAATTGGTCCGAACGTCGCTCTCCTTCTTCAACTTCCGAGCTTCCGAAAAACGGGAATTTCGTACTTTGGAAGGCTCCTTACGGGGAGGGGGTAGGAGATTCCGATCCAAGATTCTAGGGAATGCTTCTCCAGGAATAGGACTACCTATGTGCCAAATTTCAGATCCGTAGGACAAAGTTGGAAAACTATGCCTTGGATTCCCCTTTGCAAAAATGAGGCAAAAAATCGAAAAATTTAATTCTTTGTCCCAAATCTCCCATAGGACAAATTTTTTATTTTATTTTAAACACATGAACCAAGCCACGTGTTTAAAACACCACCCGCCACACCTGGGTTCGATAGATGTTTTGAAAGCGAGCGCTTAACCACTACGCACGCCACCGTATCATATACAATAGAAGTGATAAAACTTCCACATTTGATACTTGAGCGAGGTTTTTACCCGCATATTCCCCTACCCTAATCTATTCACCTAATACATAGTCTGCAGAGTTCATTTTTGAGCTATGGACAATTCAACTACTTCCTTAACGAAAGTTGTTCCTTTTTTCATAACGAATCTAAAAGTATCTAGCGGTTAAGGAATAAATGGAACCGTTCAACTTCTAGATTTAAAAATTCGATTGAAAACACCGGTTCCCTACATCTGATTTCAAATAATTTCGACTTTAAATGAAAGAAAGAATTTCCGTCCGATATCCGTTCAAAATTAAACGGAAACAGGGTGGGAATACCCGTTGTTTAGTGGGGGGGAAACGACCGTTTTTTTATATATTTTAAATGTCGTTTTACCATCTTTTTTTTTCTATCAAAAGGGCCCACTCAACTATGCCATTCAATAAATGAGACAGGATGTCCCATGACATATTTAGGTTATTTATGATGCAACAAATTAATAACGGTAAAAAATCGGTGTATTGACCGCCCAGACATCCTTCCACATCCCCCCTCAACGATTTAAAAAAGAATTAAATCTGACGATTGGTCACCGAAAGATATTGAGACTCCAAATCCTCCATTCTCTCACGACTAGAAAAGAACCTTCCGATTTTATATTTTAATCTCCCTAACAGGAAGGTCCTTCTTTCATTCAGGATTTCTTCAGAATTTTTTTACTTCCTTCAATTTTGGGATAAAGCGGGAAAAATCTTGGAAATATCGGGCCATTTAGAGGAAGGTGAGGTTCCTCTATTAACCAAAAAATCCAGCTGTCTCAATATTTCTACCGAGTCCCCATTCAACTCCAACCATTGTCACCAGATTCAAAGGAAAGGGGAGTGTGGAGATGGAGGGTGGGGGGGAAGAGGTGGTAATCAGGTAATTCACCAGAAAAAACTCATAATTTCTATGAATCCGAACCAATTCCGAATGATCTCCCTCGAATAATGGACGGGATTTTTTTTATAATGCGGAGGGGGAAGGGGGACCGGTGGGGGGATATAATTTGCGCTTTTTCCCATTGTATCTCGGTATTTTTTTTCTCAGCCGTCTTTGTTTTACATTCTTTTTGGTTTCGGTTTTGATTTGGGGACACCAAACACAACACAGCATCCAATTGTACATTTTTTTATCCCCCAACATACTTTATCAGTTGTTATCAGTCCGTCAGTCGTTATCGAGATTTGAAACGGTTAAGAAAGTTTAAAATTTCGTTGTCCCGTCGGTAATTTTTTTTTTTTTTTTTCAAATAATTAACGAATTTTTTGTTTGGTGTCAGCAGTGGGACGGATCAAATATAAAAAAAAAAACAGTGAAATTTGATCGGATCGTGGTGGGGGATCGATCCAGAGAACGTTTACCAAATCCCGAAGCCTAGAAAGAAAGCTATGCCCCAAATCGAATTATTTTAAAAAAAAGAAATTAAATTAATTAATAAAAAAAACGGGTAACGATTGAAATTAATTGAAATATTATACTTCCGGTGTCGGTAACGTTCGAAAAAAAGGGGGAAATCTCATTCATACAATTTTTATGAATGAAAAATAAATCGGATCAGTGGCAGGTGGAGGGGGGGGGGCGGGGTTCGGTGCATGAATAACCATCAACAGAATCAAACAAACGCCCATGTGCGTTGGATTTAAATGTTGAACGAAAGAAGAGGGAGGGTTTTGAGGGGGGAAAGGTATCCATTACACTGATTTAAAGCCGGATGAAAATGATAGGAGATTATAAATCATCAGTTTAAATTGATTAACTGGGGGGTCCGAGACGATCAAATGGAACAGTACCGATCTCAAAGTAGATCCCGAAGTTCACTTTTTTCTTTTCAGATTTCGGTTCGGAACGGAAATAAATTAACGGACAGATTTTGAAATGACCGATTTAAATGAATCGGTACCGAGTACGGATCCCGGGAATCCAATCCTACTCGAAACGACCTTTGATTGTGGCCAACGTACCGTTGGTACAACGGAACTATTTGAACAGCTGGCCGATCAGCAGGGAACGAAATTGGTGGGGAAAAAACAGTCCAAATTGCCCGAACGTGGCACGTGGTCAAGTAAATTAGATTTCATTTTATCCGTGGTTGGGTTAGCCATCGGATTGGGCAATGTGTGGCGGTTCCCGTATCTTTGCTATAAAAATGGGGGCGGCGCTTTCCTAGTACCCTACTTTCTCACACTGTTCCTTGCCGGCATACCAATGTTTTTTATGGAACTGGCACTTGGACAGATGTTGACCATTGGCGGTTTGGGCGTTTTTAAAATTGCACCGATTTTTAAGGGTAACCGGGTCTCCAGAATTATTTTCTGAATATTTTAAAATTAAATTAACATTCCCCCGCTAATATTTAGGGATCGGCTATGCTGCCGCTGTTATGTCCTGCTGGATGAACGTTTACTACATCGTCATATTGGCATGGGCCGTTTTCTACTTTTTTATGTCGCTACGAACCGGTACGTATAATTGAAGCGCATCAAATAAAACAAAATGAGATTAATTGATTCTTTTCCGCCCCCCCCCCTCCCCTCCCATGGCAGACGTCCCCTGGCGTACGTGCAACAATTTCTGGAACACGGAAACCTGTGTGAATCCGTATACCAGAAATGAGTTGTTGTGTTGGAATAATGTATCGGATGGGTCGGTGAGGATGTGTCAGCTGGCAACCGGAACAAATGTAACGGCGGCAAATTTAACGGATCCAGTGAAGGAGTTCTGGGAGTAATAAATCTCATTCCATTTCAATTTCTTATTTGATAAATAATCTCCTCCCGCATTTTATTCCCCATCCAGACGTCGAGCGTTGATGATCTCACCAGGAATTGAAGAGGTGGGCGGTATTCGATGGGAACTAGCTGGTACTCTACTGCTCGTCTGGATCCTATGTTACTTCTGTATCTGGAAAGGTGTTAAATGGACGGGTAAGGTGGTCTACTTCACCGCCCTATTCCCTTACTTCCTACTGACCATTTTACTGATTCGGGGGATCACATTACCGGGAGCGATTGAGGGAATAAAATTTTATATAATTCCGAATTTTTCGAAGCTCAGCGAATCGGAAGTTTGGATTGATGCCGTCACCCAGATCTTCTTTTCATACGGTTTGGGATTGGGGACACTAGTCGCCCTCGGCAGTTACAATAAATTCACGAATAACGTTTATAAGTTTGTGATTTCATTTCCTTTCTTCCATTTTCCCCGCCAAATTTTAACAGAATTTTCTAATTGAACTTGAAAAGGGACGCTCTGATTGTGTGTACAGTGAACTCAAGTACCAGCATGTTCGCTGGTTTCGTCATATTCTCGGTGGTTGGTTTTATGGCCCACGAACAGCAGCGTCCGGTTGCTGAGGTGGCTGCTTCCGGACCTGGTCTAGCCTTCCTTGCCTATCCATCAGCCGTACTTCAACTACCCGGATCACCGCTCTGGGCGTGCTTATTCTTCTTCATGCTTCTGCTGATCGGTTTGGATTCCCAATTCTGTACGATGGAAGGTTTCATAACGGCCGTTATCGATGAATGGCCAACGCTACTACGACGACGAAAGGAGATCTTTATTGCCATCGTTTGTGCTTTAAGTTATTTGGTGGGATTGACTTGCATAACGGAGGTTTGTTCCCCCCCCGCCCAATTTTATAATGACGTCATTTGTTGAATAACTATTTTTCCAATCGAAACAGGGTGGCATGTACGTCTTTCAGATCCTAGATTCGTATGCAGTTAGTGGATTCTGTCTCCTATTCCTCATATTCTTTGAATGCATATCAATTTCATGGGCGTTCGGTGTCAATCGGTTTTACGATGGAATTAAGGATATGATCGGATACTATCCGATGGGTTGGTGGAAGTTTTGTTGGACAATTACAACCCCGGCGATATGTGTGGTAAGTGGAATTGGAAATAAATGTCTGGGGGAAGATCTAACAACTACTTCCCCAGGGAGTCTTCATCTTCAACTTAATCCAATGGACGCCGATCAAATATTTGGGTTACGAGTATCCGTGGTGGGCGCACGCATTCGGATGGTTCACCGCTTTATCATCGATGCTCTGCATTCCCGGATACATGATCTGGTTGTGGATGCGAACATCCGGGGATCGATCCCAGGTAAAAAGGGTGGGAGAGATAATTCGATATAATGAATTTAATCCGAACCCATTTATTTTCTAGAAAATTCGGCTCATCGTTCGGATACATGAAGACGTAACAGCGTTACGGGTTCGGATGCAGCAGGAGGAGGAACAGCATGGTGAAATGTACGCCCTTTAAATTCGAATTTCTAATGGGGGGATTTCGATTTATTACATCCCCCCACCCACCCCCTTCACCCTGCATTACACCTCCCAAATTAATATAATTAAATTCATTTAATTTTAAGGATTATTTATTAAGGGAAAAAAATCAAATAAATTAAAAATTAAATTAATCCTGACGTATATGGTTATTACGTCATCATCGTTTTCTTTCTTTTTTTTAATCAAAACTAATTTGGCTAAGCAGCCAATTTACAATGCCTAAGCCTTCCTACTCTACGAAATCATCCTGTCTCCGAGCCGTCCTAGCCTCTTTCTATCTATGCTATCAGCGATCGATAAATTAGTAAAATATGATGATAAATATGCAATAGACTTACCAAATTAAAAACCCCATCGATGGTCAGTCCAAATTCGGACACGATGATCTCAAAAAATTGATGAAATGTTGGGGGTTTTTAAATGAAAATCACTAAGAAATCGAAACCGGTACAAACTCTAAATTTACTTTTAATAAAAACTCACTCGATTTGAAATTACCGAATTTATTTATTTATTTTAGATTTAAAAGACGATCGGATTTGTTAATTAAGCTGAAAATGTGGGGAAGATTCAAATAATCCTCCCCGGGATCTCCCAACCAAACCATAGAAATTTTATTTAACAAATTTAGGTTTAAAATAAATATAACAAAGCCGCAAACTTCCTAAAAATAAATCTAAACTAATCTCTTAATCCTACCAACCCAAGAGGCTTAAATTCTATCGCGATTTACCGGCTTTTTTTTAAACTTTTGAATTTAATAGCGACTTTGAAATTTCACTCGCGAATCAATCATTTATTTACGAAACGATTTTTTGTATTATAAGTCTCTGAAAACAAATTGGTTAGGAATGTTATCTAGAAACCATTCAGGTCAAATTCGCATGCTTTTGTTTACCGTTTCGTGCTAATTTGACCTTATGGAAATTATTTAAGAGTAAAAGAGAGAAAACGAGGTTAAGACTTGGCGAAAACCCGAATTTCACTTTTGGTCAAAATGTCCCGACATTTTTTCAATTTTTTGTAAGAATTTATGCTCCCGAAATTTTCAAATTTTCATAAAATTTCTCGATTTTCATGAAATTTCAAAATTTTCTGAATTTCTTGAAATTTTCCCGATTCCAGATTTTTACTTAATCGGTTTTTTTCGCCAAATTTTATTATTTTTATAAACTTATGAGCTAATGGGGCCTTAATTTTATCCTAACCCTCACTTAATTATTTAAATCGAATTCGGTTCTCAGCACTGATTTCGGTTGATATGAATTTACGGAAAAAAATTATGAAACAAAAGTGGCCGTGAACCGAATTCGATTCTTGCGGCTTTGATTTTTGAAAATTATTACAAAATTTACTTACCCCCGGTGTTGACACAAATACCCAGTCTGTCCGCCCCAACAAAACCTCAAATCTGAAATCTTACATCTGAAAGGAGAAAAAAAAACATTGAAATCAGACGGATGTTATATTAATTCGATTCGATATCAAATTCAACTTACCAAATACTTTTCCTGTTGAAGAAAATCCTACCGATCATTTTCCCGTTGTCCTTTTGGCGAATTACCTTTCCACTGAATTTACACAGCCATGGCTGTTTCACTTCTTACAAAGATTTTATTTGAAAATGTTTTGATTGACCATCGTCCTCGATTTTAGGCGGGTTTTCCCGCGTAAAAATGACATAACTTTCCAGATCCAGACGCACCACCGTTCTATATCGTTGAGCTGTGGAGTAAAATATAGGTAAGAGAGGGTATAGTAAGTGTATATGACTGTCTGGTGGAAAGCTTGATTTTCCGAGATATTTTCTTTGGGAACTGGAAAATCTGGTGAAGTGGAAATAAATCTAGGGGTCAAATGAAGAAATTGTGGAAAGAACTTTTCTACAAAATTCATCCCCCTGATTTTAGGGGGGTCGATACAGGGTGTATCTAATGAGAAATTGACACTATTTTGAAAAATTATCATAATGAATCCTGGGATTCCAAGATGAATCCCAGGAACTCCGAAGATTACCGTCCGATTTAAAAAATTATTTTTTTACTGGAATTCACTCGAGGTTCCATTGAATATTTTTTAAAAGTTCTCGTTCCTAGGAGTCGCGTTCCAAGATGAATCCCAGCAACTCCGAAGATTACTGTTCGATTTGAAAAATTCTTTTTTTACTGGAATTCACTCGAGGTTCCATTGAATATTTTTTAAAAGTTCTCGTTCCTAGGAGTCGGGTTGCAAGAAGAATCCCAACTACTACGAAGATTACCGTTCGATTTGAAAAATTCTTTTTTTACTGGAATTCAATCGAGGTTCTATTGAATCTTTTTTAAAAGTTCTCGTTCCTAGGAGTCGGATTCCAAGATGAATCCCAGCAACTCCGAAGATTACCGTCCTGTTACTATAAAATCACTATTTTCTTAGACTAGAAGCCTAACGGTTCCCTTACACCATCAATAATTTGTTGTAATGTGGCACGAACCGCAACGTTTGATGACAGAGCCCCTTCAGGTTGAATTGCTAGCATTACTACACCGCTGAGCATGTAGCAAGTAGAAATTGATTTTAGTTTCTTAGACAGGGGCTGCTTACACATACTGGCGGTAATATTCAGTTAAATTTAATTACTAAAATACAATTGGATCGAAATTTTGAAATATGAGGTCCAATGAACGTCGACATGGCTGAAATGGAACGACCCCCATCTCAATCATTCCATCACTCCCTCTCTCTCTCTCTACCATCTCCAATCATTTTCTTGAACGATCGCCGTACGATCGTTCTGCTTGAAGAAAATGAATTTATAGAAATTGAATGTCCAGTTTTCATTCATCGGTCGATCGGTTGTACGCACGCGTATCTTATTTGGCGCCACACAAAACAAGGAAATAAAAACGGTTAATTTTAATCCGTTTTCTTCCTTTTTCGTTAAAAAATTTTCATTTTCAAAATAATTTCCCGCCCAACAATATTTGAATATGAAAACGGGAAAATTAATTGGAAGACAAGTTTTTACTTAAAAAGAATGTTCGATGGGAAAAAAAAGAGAAATTTGTACGTCGATCGCGTAATCAATTTTTCGGCTGGAGATATAATAAAATTATATAATTGTTTGTTTTATTTTTATTTTTAAAAATAATTTCTTGCACGAAATTATGCAAATTATGGAATAAAAAGTAACAATTTTTTAATTAAACGAAACGAGGAAATATTTGAAAAAAAAATAACCGAAAAATGTACGTGGAAATATTTGTACCAATTTAATATTTAAATTTTAATTATTCTTTACGTGATCACACGTATTTTCAATGGATTGGTACTACTGTTGATTGTGTATCCATCAGGAAAGTACTCTTAGAAGTCTGGTAATTAGTTAAGATCAAATCAATGTCACTTAACGGATACCCATTGACATAAATCAGCACATGTTCCGTGTAGTCTGTGCACGTATGCAATCCAATTTAACGGTTCAATTTATGACCTACAAATATTTTTATAATGAAAACAAATACGTTACACATACAATACGATAAAAACATGCAATGCAAGCTAATTACGAATCTGCTTTTTATATATAAAGTCTCTGTTTGCTCGTCATTTCCATTCAGTTTGCCTTTCATCATTCCGCCACCGAACCAGTGCTTCTGAAAGATGTTTAACAGCGAGAATTGATGGAAGCTTGTTAGTTTCCAAATTTAAATCAAACCTGTAGTCTAGATATGCATTGAAAGTCACTGATTTGATATTGTTATCCGTCTGCATTCACAGGTTTGAGGATAGTAAATTATAATGAAGAAAGATGCGTGTGAACAAATTTGTTTGTAATCGATCTGAGGAGATCGGTGATCGGTGGCCACAGACCGTTTACTTAATCATGTTTTTTTTCCGTCTCTCTTTTCGATTAGGTAATTAGAAAGTTTCCGTACACACGGGCAGTCGGATAATAGACGGTTGGCCCCGACGGCCGTTATGAGACGAATTTGATTATGAATAAGATTTCATTGAATTAGATTCTCTCGTCTCGATCCTAGTCTAATTGGAAAATATTCAAAGTAACGATCGTTTCCTAAATTGACGGCCATATGATCATATGGAGACACCGGATGTTGCTTGATTTAATTAAAACAAATTTTTATTTAAATGGAATGTTGCGCAAGATATTTTCAATTCATTATTCCGCGCACATATCATTTTTACATTTTTTTATTCTTCACATGACCGTTGATGGAGACAGCCATCAATTATCATACAGAGAATGCAAATTCAACATCCTGTACAGCTTCGAATCGCATAAATGCTCCTAAACTTCTCTATAACATTTCAGATCGCTTACCAAATCGAGATCCGCCAATCTCAGCACCTAGTTTTCTGTATATCGGCGCTGAAATGACGACACACGAGGCCTTGGTGGCCAGAAAAAATGAAGAAAACCTACGACGTCGGTCCTATCTACAGGAGTTCTACGATGGAAAGAATATCTTCTTAACGGGCGGTACCGGTAAAATCGGAACTTAATCAGACAAGGGGGGGTGGGGACATAATTACACCATTCATTAATTTCGAAATTTTAGGTTTCATGGGAAAGATGTTGATTGAGAAGTTGCTCCGTACGTGTCCCGGTATCGAAAACATTTATTTATTGATTAGACCAAAGATGGGTAAAGATATCCACCGTCGATTAGATGAAATATTCGATGATGAGGTGTACGCGAAATTGCGGGACGATCATCCAAAATTTCGGCATAAAATTGTTGCGGTGGCTGGAGACTGTTCCAGCATTGGACTGGGCTTAAAATTAACCGATCGTCGGACGTTGCAGAGTAAGGTGAACGTTGTCTTTCATGCGGCCGCAACCGTACGATTTGATGAGAAATTAAAGTTAGCGCTTGGCGTTAATGTGGTTGGGACACGGGAGATTCTAGAACTGTGCCGGCAGATGGATCAGTTGAATGTTTTCATGCACGTCTCGACCGCTTATTCAAATTGTCACCTACGGGTGATTGAGGAACGGTTGTACAAGAGCCCGTTTCATTATGACGATTTGAATCGATTGATTGAGAGGTTGGACGAACGGTCGCTGGATGAAATTACGCCAACGTAAGTTTCTAAATGTAACTGTTCGTCATTGAATTTAATCCCTTTATACAGGATATTAGGTAAATGGCCGAATACGTACGCATTTACGAAAGCCTTAGCGGAAGATATGGTTCGAATGAATAGTAACGGATTACCGATTGGAATGTTTCGTCCGGCGATCGTAACATCATCGATCAAAGAGCCAGTGGTGGGATGGATTGATAATCTTTATGGGCCAACTGGTGTAGTCGCTGGGGTGGGTACTGGCGTTCTGCGAACGTTACATTGCGATCCCGATATAACAGCGAATATTGTTCCAGTTGATATGTGCGTGAATGCGCTAATCGCTGCCGCTTGGGAGGTAGCTGATCGATCGAGAACCGATAACGGTAATGACAACATGCTGATCTATAATTACGTGTCGTCCGTTGAGAAACGGTTAACGTGGGGAGAATTCACAACCCTTTCAATTGAGAATGGGTTTGATTATCCATTCTCCAGCGCCATCTGGTATCTCTCGTTCCACATGCATAAAACGTCAATGATGAACCAGATTTACATGATTTTCCTACACATCTTACCAGCTATGCTGATCGATGCGTTGGCTATGTGCGTCGGACAACGGCCCCGCCTACTTAAAGTCTATCGAAAGATACACAAGTTCAGCAGTGTCATTTCGTTCTTTTGTACACGGGAATGGACGTTCACTAACGGTAACGTTCAACGGTTATGGATGAAATTAACCGATCGGGACCGACAAATGTTCGATTTCGATATGAAACGGATCGATTGGGTGGAGTATTCACGTCACTACATCAAGGGAATGCGATTGTATCTATTCAAGGACGATTTGTCGACGGTTGAATACGCTCGACGAAAATGGCGCCGGTAAGAAAGTCTTGAAAACATCGGTAGAAACTAACATTCCGTCTCCCTTCACTCAACAGGTTCTTTTGGCTACATCAGATATTGAAGGCTTTCTTAAGCCTTCTCATCATTTACTGCTTTTGGACGACATTTTCGAAATATTTCTTACGATATATCGGATGAAAAGCGACAGCCCACCGGTCACCAACGTCGGATAAACGATAAAGTTTAATATTAATTTTAATTTGGTTAAAAATAAAATAAAAATAAATACAAATTTGGTAACGTGACTAACGCTTATCCTTACATTTAAGGTTATCCTTACATATCTCTTACATTTAAATTATAGAAGATACTTTGGGACTTTACAGAGCTTTAGCAATCGCAACTGTAGATAACTCAGTTATCAATTTAACTCAGCTAATCTCTAATAGAGAGCACTAAATCAATTACAATTATAAATCGGAAGTCTATCAATAAGCGAAACAAATTGAAAAATCAGCTCTGTTAATAATAGGAATATCGGAGCTCTGTAAACGCTGAAAGTCTTATA
>JANTOP010080215.1:0-20873 GCA_027564815.1 Symmerus nobilis | reverse complement strand
TTGTAGTATTGATAGGTTATTTTGCTGTTTTGATACGTCGCGGACCTCCTAATCGCCGGGGCCTAGGCAGCTGCCTAGGCCGAAGTTCGGCTCTACTAGATTCAATATTCAATAAAGTGTTCAAGTTCATTATAATATCAATTTTTAATATTAGCACTGTATACTTGTAGAATGTACATGGCATGTCTACGTGATTTGCATACCGGGTTTAGACTCGTAATCGGTTCATTGTATCGTCAGAGCCAACCTTTCAATGTGAAATGTGGATAACGAGTTCATTCTTAAAGTATCATAAAAAATTCGAATCGTAGTCAAGACTTTAAGGTAGATAGTGAGGCTACTCCTGAATGTATAAATGTTCATAATGCGTTATATCTTGTACTTCACTATTCTCTGTCGTTTCGAATAAATAGAACGAGAATATAATAAACTGATTAGGGAAATATTATAATTGATTACACGTTATTTTAACCTTTACAGTTATTTTAACAACTACCACAAAATGTTTTGCCGACACTGACGTACAGAAAGTAAAGGAGCCACATTTCGAAACTACAGAAAACAATCAACAACAAACGACCGCCAATTCATACAGCTCTAGTACATATAAACCGTCAACAACTACAGATAGTGATTATTGGGACAATGATGATTACGTACCGTTACGCAATGATCGTCATGATGAATTCGATTGGAAACTATTGAAAGCAACATTAAGATCGAACAATTCAAACATTGTTCTATCACCATTTTCCGTGAAATTATTGCTATCACTATTGTCAGAGGCTGCTGGTCGTAATACTAGTACCCATCGTGAATTATCAACAGTATTACCTAAAATTATAACGCCAATTCAAGCCCGTGAATACTATGGTGCGATATTTAAATCATTAATGGTACGTATAAAATGTATTCAAGAGTCACTACTAGTTTAGTAATTCAGTGAATAGAAGCTATAATTTCGTAATGGAACTAATTATTTATTTAAATTCTAACTTAGGACTCACACTATCGGTAGTATACTGTAAATATCAACTAACCTAGGCAATACTGATGAAGATTCGAATTATATTAAATCTTCTGAAATATTATTGCTAGAGCATAAGTATTACTGCCACAGTTTTAGCAATGTATACTAATAGTGCAACGCCCGCATAATACTTTTAAAATATTT
Organism: Symmerus nobilis; assembly: GCA_027564815.1. NCBI lineage: Eukaryota > Metazoa > Arthropoda > Insecta > Diptera > Mycetophilidae > Symmerus > Symmerus nobilis. The sequence continues at coordinate 19,699 of JANTOP010080215.1, read as the reverse complement.
GGTACCAGATTTATCTAATTTCAAATGCTTCTAAACAATAACATTAGGATATGCGTGTTACAAAGTAACTTAGTTGACCTGTTTCGCATCAAATATTTTACTATTGCAATTGTTTATGACTAATCATTAGGGGGTATCAATTTTTAACTTTCTTTAATTTTTAATCGGCACATATTTCTTAACCATGAGGATACAGAAGGCCATGCTGTGATGATTAAAATGATACGAAGTCACAAACTATTACTTTTACGCAAATTGAGAATTGAAATTGAAAAATATTTTTAAAAAACACAGAAATTTTTGAAGATGAGAAATTTGAAAAACTTGATCATTTCTCTCATGCAAGACCGATACACACTATTTTATTCATGGTTGTTACCACACAACACACAATTTATACTTTGAAATTGACAATAAATTAATATCCAAAATATTAAATAAATATACGATGTATTTGCTAATATGGATTTACCATCACGCCCAGACCATCCAAATTTCTATTCATTTTTTTTTATGTTAACCGGCCATTAAATAATAAAATCCAAGGTTTGTTTGAATTAATAACAAACTGGTTAGCCGGCTGTTTGATTAATATAAATCAGCATAATGTAGAAGTAGATATAAGAAAACAATTTTGATAGCCCAGGGAAATTACCGGCTATTTTACGTCATCGTATGGTTTTATATTACATTTATTATGCCACAAAAACAGCTTAGAAAAGTTTAAAATAAATGTACTATCTGCACACCGCTAAACCACACCATACCCAGGGCCGCATTAAGCTATTTACGGGCCCTGGGCCCGATTTCAATCTCCGGGCCCCAACCATTTCTTTTCGAATATAAATGAATCTCTTTCACACTGAACATGGGATTCTTTTGAAGTACCTGAATGTGAAGCCGCACTTTCGCTAATACAAGGCTGAATTTGTGTATGTACTTCTTTCCACTTTTATGCTTATAAGATGACATTGAATTTTGTTCCAGTCAATTTTCTGATATTTTTTTATTACAAACACGAACCATTTCGTAACAATTTTAAAATTATTTTCTGAATCTATTAGTCAGTTTCTGATTTCTGTTAGTTAAATAAACCAACTAATAACACTATGCGCCACCATTTTTGTGATGTAGATGCCACTATACTTCTCGCATATGCTTTGGCCCGCTAAACACGAAAATGGCAATAAAAATGTTTTCTATGAATAGAATTTCGAGATATGAATTTTTGAAATTTTTTCAGGGGTAGTCTAACATATTTGAACATATTTCGAATTAGAATTGATTGATATGGCTAAATAAGATATCAAATTAAAGGTAATTAAATTACCTACAAAATGTTTTCATTACTTTTGTAAATCCGTTCAGTGGTTTGGGCGCAATTGCAAAAAAAGTCGATTTATGTTGAATCTTCTCAAAATTTATGTCGAAAATTCTCTAAATCGACGAGAAAAACTATCCGAATATAAATAAAGATCTAAACTAAACTATCCGCATAATTAGAAAATTCCCTATAAAATATTTAATTTCATGTTACAAGTTCTTACAACACTCACTTTTAATATTTTTCTAATAATTTCCCGACAAAATTTAAAACAATATCCACAAATGCATGATACCACAAATTCCAGAAATCCATGAAATTTTTTCCATTACTTCAACTTCTAAATTGATGTCAGAACTTTTAGTTAAATACTTGTATTTAAACTATTTATTGGACCGAAAAAAATTGCACGTTTAAGAAAAATATCAACAAGTTTAGGAGGGTCTTATCTCGACTTTCTTTGAGTCCTTATTGTAATTGAAGTAATAACGTAACCAGGGGCGGATTTACCACTAGGCTGAGTAGACAGGAGCCTGGGGCGGCGCATTTTTGGGGGCGGCAAAATTTAAGATACAAACATTTTTGAAGTTTGATTCGGTATATTAAAAAAATGTGAGATACCATCAACTCGCTGTTTCTTTTTGGCTGTTCATTATTTCGCTGTGCTCGTTTCGCTGACGTATCAGCTGGCTGTTCTTGTTTGGCTGTTTTCATTTTGCTGTTTACTCATCTCGCTGCCGAATTATTTCGCTGTTTTATGAATTTTGTAAAACACACAAACATGGCTCACTTCGCTAAAAAAATTAAGAAAGTAAAAAAAAACCTTAAAAAATAAGTTCCTTCTATTCACCCAGTGCGAGCGAAGCGAGCCATATAGCAAAAAAAAACAATTAAAAGAAGAATATGTTATAAAATATAATATTAATATTAAAATTTAGTCGTGACCGAGATCCCAACGAAGATCTGAATGCCGCTATGCGCATACGACACATTTTACATGTACGGTAACACGGTAAGGACGGCAAATTTGTTCAAGCCTAGGGCGCCCACTGTGGTAAATCCGTCTCTGAACGTAACGGCTAGTTTCTGACCCAATTTCTTCCACTTATCCAAATAAAAATATGTACACACCCCCGGCAGTTAAAAGCGTGACTGAATTCTTATTTAATTTTGTTACAAATCACAAATTATTTGCTAAATAAATTGGCTGCAGGCTTAATTCTTCCAAAGATTTAATTTCTCAAAACCATATTAATAATGAATGGCTTAGCTTACGTTCGTATATTGTAACATGATCCTGTGAAATTGAATTCAAAACTGAGGATGTCCTGAATAGTTTTACAATTTTCCTTAATGTCCAATATTTTCCCTTTCTCACATTTTTCCTGTATAGGTACGCATATTCATAATTTCTCAAGGGCAAATATTGCGAAAAATCAGAAAAAAGGCAAAAGTTAATCTGATAAAATTTCAAGAAAATCCGGGAAAAATCTGGTAAAATTAAAACAAAATTCCTGAAACTTTCTCAGAACAGTTGAAAATAGGAAAAGCAAGAAGTTTCCAGGAAAAGTTTTCCAAAATCAACAAAAATTCGGGAAAGTCCGACTAAATTAGAAGAGAGCGGGAAAAGTCTTCAAATTTGCGGGAAATATCTAGAAAGTTCGAAAAAGTCGATTCGTTGTAAAATTCAAAGAAAACTGTAACTGTAAGTAAAGTTTCCAGATAAATTATGGAAAATTCGATTAAAATCAAAAAAAGTGGTAAGAAATAGAGAATATGCAGATTTAGTAGGCTAGGAAATTTAAAAGTGGTGGTATTGAGGACCCTTTACATCCAATTGTTTCATTTACATCTTTGATAAATTTTAGGTATCCTATTATCCGGATTTTCAATTTTTCAATTTTCAATTCAATTTCTTATTTTGGTAATCAACAGTCAAACCAAAAGGGAGTTCCTGTACTAGATATTTAATTATTATTGAAAAATCTAATACCTGCCACTTCTGATCACTATTAGCTTCGCGTTCATTTTTTGCCAATACGGGTCATTCCATTACAAGCTGAAGTACCAGATAAATAACTATACCTATAGAAAAATCAAAAATTTTAATTAATTCGCTTTAATTGAATTTAACTTCGGTTGGGTTCGCTGAATTTAATCGTAAATATATAACTATAATTCTGAAATTTATTTAATCACAAATTTATCTATCTATACCATTTCGTCAGACTATAGATTTAAAGCAAAACTCTTCAGCAAGGAATATACTCTGTTTTCACAAAAATAATTCAAACGCAGATTTGGTCAAAATACTATTTAAAATTTAAAATTCAAAATATTTCCAAAAAATGAAATTTGAAACTTAAAGCATTCCTTGTGCTTTTAATAGCTTGGCTAAGCTTGCTGCCAAAATTCCATAATTCATTTAAATTTAATGAATCGAATAAAAATTTAATCGATTAAGATCGATTAAGTTTTCAATGAGCTTTCGAGGTTTTAAAAGCTTTATTTGGGAAACAATTGCAATTTTGTTAAAGGATCGTTGTTTGGATAGAAAATGATTTTAAAATGTAACAAATAAGTTTCGGAAAATTAAGATTTCTGGGAACTTTTAAGTTTTTGCAGAGCTTTTGAACGAAATGTTAAGTTTTGATATTTTTGTATTTTTCCTCAACTAATTTAAAAGCTTTATCTTTATCATTACATTCTTTTGGATACGGAGAAAATAATTGGGAAATCCGGATCAAATGTTGCGATGTGCGATATTCAAATTTCTCGGTACGAGCCCTTACGAATTTGGGATTTTTCTTATAGATAAATTTCAACTATTCCGAAATATTCAATTTTTGTATTTTTACCTAACTGGTAAAGCTACTTTCTACGTTTTTATATTTTTTCTGGCCGAAGAAATCTGTACAAACATTTTGCACATCTTATGGAGACGTTGACCGCACGCCACTGGTTGGAGGTGATGGAAAGACAAGTCAAATAGCGATTTCTTTCGAATAGTTTACAATAATCTTAAGAACAGAAAATACAATATTATAAAATTATAAACAACCTTGATTTTTGATAGGTGAAAAGTGATGACTATGAACTAAATGTTGGAACAAAAATTTACGTTGATGGTTTTATTACACCAAGACAACGTTTTGCTGCTATCATTGAATCGTACTATGCGACAAAAATTGAGACGATCGATTTCAAAAATGCCACACCATCAGCAAATTTAATAAATGAATGGAGCTCAGAAGTGACCCGTGGTCATATAAAGAAACTCGTGACCCCCGAAGATATTGAAAACTCTGTAATGATTATGATAAATGCAATCTACTTTAATGGTTACTGGCGAAAACCATTCCCGGAAAATGGAACCGTTGAATTGGATTTCTACGCGTCTTCACAACGGGTGATGAAAACCAATTTTATGGTGCAAACGGCAATGTTTTATATTGTAGATAATGCTCAATTGAAAGCGAAATTATTACGGTTACCGTATAAAGGACGGAAATATTCAATGACCATAATATTGCCAAATGATAGAGACGGTTTGGACGAAATGTTAAGTAATATTGATAGTGTCGCATATCAACGTTCACAGTGGTTAATGGATGAATCGGAAGTATATGTTGTCTTGCCTCGCTTCAAATTTGATCACACCATTCTTCTGAATGAGAACCTTAAAGAGGTAAATTAATTATAGATAATTTCAACATAACTTTCCAATCAAATTTTATCTCTATTTTTTAGCTTGGAATAACTTCCATTTTCACAAATGAAGCATCGTTACCATCACTGGCACGTGGCTCTGACATCCAAGATCGATTACAAGTATCGAAAGTGCTACAAAAAGCTGGTATCTATGTTAATGAACGAGGCAGTTTGGTATATGCTGCTACCCAACTTCAATTAGTTAATAAATTTGGTGGAGATTATCCTTATGAATTTGTTGCCGACCATCCGTTTGCATTTATTATTGAAGATGAATCAACTGGCACTATTTTATTCGCGGGAAAGGTTGTCGATCCTGCGGAATTTACTGTTTAATTAACGCAAATGTGTGGAATAATATATATGTACAATAATTCAATTATTTTTATTGAAAATATGAATAAATAATTATGAAGAAAATATTTAGAAGTTCAAAAATCTTAATTTATCTCCATGTTACCCACCATCGGTTATGGCACTCTTTTTTACACCTCTTGCTATCATGATGTTACCCTAATAGGTGAATCATTAAGTATGTTCAAGTATTCTTATGGGGGGTAGCACCGCAGGCCGTTTTACACTGAAATTCAATGCATCTGCCGTTAGGAACTTTGCCGTGAAAAATGATTTAACCTCATTTGATATTAACAAAAATATTTTTAACTTTAATTCAGAAAAGTGTTTAAAATTTAATTAAAATTCATCCATAATAATACTGTCGGTTAGAAAACGTTTATAAATTGCCATAAATTTAGCAACAAATGCTTCTAAATGAAAAATATGCTTACTGCCCTGTTGCATTCGATGATCGTATACGGCAGCGTAATGAATGGTTTGCGCTTTGATTGCCATATCACAATTTCTCACCAGATTGTCCACCAAGCCACGAAAAATCATATCGGGCGGTATACCTTGGGCCAATAGATCGTACAAACGTTCACGAATTTTCTCCAAACTGCCAGGCGTCTGCTCCAGTAGAATTTTGTTGGCCGTTTCACGTAAATAGATTTGCCAATCTAAATCAACTATCTGTTGATTGATCGTAAATGGATATTGTTGTACTTTACACGCTTCCAACATAAGAATCGCTCGACGTAGGTTCCGTTCTGATTTTTCCGCAATTTTCTCAGCCATTTCGGATGGAATGGTTAGACCTTCCTTCTTACAGGTTTTCTAACAAAAAAGAAATCAAATAAAAGGAAATGTTCGATTAGATTTTAGTAGAGGATTCACTATTTACATTAATTATTTGAATAATCTCCTCAATGGTTGGTGCCGGAACTTTAATCCCCAAGCAACGGCTTTTAATCGCAGGAATTATTTTCGATGTTGCATTTACACATAATATAATCCGACACGTTGCTACATATTTTTCCATTGTTCGACGCAGCGCATGCTGTGCATCTTTTGTCAAATTATCAACTTCCGATAGGACAATCACCTTGAAATCTCGTCCGCTCTGGTCGATCTGGTGCGTTTGAGCGGCTTGTTTGATAAGATCGATAACGACAACGCGATCTTGATTTCCCGCATCCGATGGATTCACTTCCATGTGATAGTTACTGCCAATCGTCATTATTTCGATTTTTCGGTTCGATGGGGTGGTAAATGTGATCGTATCACTTTTAACCCGTTCCACACCGGCACCGTACAGTTCTCGTAACAAACACATTATTCGAGTTTTCTTACCGGCTCCCGATGGTCCGTAGAACATTAAGTGTGGGAAATCACCTTGCCGACAGAGATTTTGTAGTTTCTTTGCCTGTTCTTTGTGGTAGTCTAGTTTTGATAGCTCACGAGGTCGATATTTATCTACCCATAACGACATTTTGTGTACAAATTAATCTATGTTCAACAAATGAATTTATACTTTTTAAATGGATTTCTTTCAAGTTTTTCGAAAAATTTGAGACAATTAGCTGTTTTGTTGTCAAAAATATAGCGGGAATAGTTTGACGTTTAACTGATAATTCACAATACCCAATTAGATCACAACTAGAGATTAGGGTTGGTTGGCTACTCACTCATCCCAAAATATTACACATGATTTGGTTACATGCCAAATAAAAATTGAAAAAATTGTAGTAAAAGATGTACGTATGTTTGGAAGATGTTGATCGTTAAAATCAACAATTACATTTAGATGTTGCGCTACTTCAACTAATTGAAGAAAAAATAATAGAACTGTATGATCAAATCCAACAGTTTACTGTGACGTATGTTCCTACACAAGGCAGTAGATTTTTGCATTAAAAGTTAGACGAAATTTATTCATGTTAAACATTTATAACTTCGCTACTGAACAATCCTCTCTCGTATTCTCTCGGAGCCGGTTTTTAATTTTTATTTTGAGTAAAAGGAAGGCGCGAGGTAAAGGCAGGTATATGTGATACACAAATTTTATCTGCAATTGATATGAAAGGGCTGGGGCCTGGTAAATATCCAAATGGAGAGTCATGTCTATAGACATAAGAAAACACCTTTCTGAGTGAAATTTCCCCGCGGATCCGAAGCTTCCCGGATCCGTTGGCAGCAAGCTGAGATACGCCATGGAAAAACCCGTGCTGCCATTTTAAGACCTATTAATAAATAAGACCCAATAACCGCATAATAATATCACATGGACCTCTTCTATATTGAGGATCCATTTGTGCAATATTATGCCGTTGGGATTAAGTTCATCGATAGACTAACATGAATTCCAGAATATACGATTTCATATATAGATATCTATTCACTCGAATGTCACAATCAGCTGATACCGGCATCGTATCATCACGGGCGTATATTTATTTATTTAAAATTAGAATTACAAATAGTACAATTATGAATTTAATCAGTTTTTGATTGGTTTTTAGATATTACAATTAGCGATCCTCATAAAACGATGATAGTAGAGCTTCATAAAGTCGGCCAGCAAGTAAGATCTATAAATTTAATTATTTTTGATCAAAAATTACTATAAAAATTCTTTTAAAAGATTCTGGAGACATTGAAGTTAAACCCATTAGTTCTACACAATGTATATAAAATTAATAGTCTACTAGAGTTAAGACGAGCTACAAATAGTGCGGAACCAGAATTACATTTATCGTGCAATGAACTTGTGAGAAATTTCGAAAATAATAATTTCACCACAATTTATGATAACTTAAGGAATGTATTTACCGGCAGTAAATTTATTACGGAAGTTAATCAATTTCCGTGGCATTTCGTTTTAAAATTAGATAAAGATCGATTCGTATCAAATGTCTTAAATGGTACAGATAACCAATTCATCGTACAACCATCTAATCCGAAAAAAATCGTTGTCGAATTTAGTTCACCGAACATTGCAAAACCATTTCATGTTGGCCACCTTCGATCTACAATAATAGGTTACTTCATCTCAAATTTACATAGTTCATTTGGTCATAATGTGATCCGACTGAATTATTTGGGCGATTGGGGTACCCAATTCGGATTCCTAAAAATTGGAATGGACTTGGCCCAATTGTCCGATGAAGAAATGAAAGCGACACCGATTAAACACATGTACAATGCGTACGTAAATGCCAATCGTTTGGCTGAAAGTGATGAACGAATTGCTGAACAGGCCCGTAAAGTGTTCCACAAAATGGAGAGTGGTTGTTTGGATGACATTGACAATTGGACTCGATATAAGAAATTTACTGTTGATGAACTGACGTCAATTTATAGTCGCTTGGGTATCAAATTCGATGAATATTGTTGGGAATCCCAGTACAATCGGTCAACACTTCAACCATTGTTGGACGATCTGTTGGCGAGAAATATACTTATTCGGGAATCGGATGGAAAAGTGATAACCATAGTTGACGGTAAACCCGTAACATTTCTAAAGAGTGATGGATCTACATTATATTTAACGAGAGATGTTGCAGCTATTTTGGATCGCCTGAAACGATATCAATTCGATAAAATGTTGTATGTTGTAGAAAATGGTCAACATGATCATTTTAAAGGTTTATTCAATGTTACCGAAAGACTGCAAGTAGATGGGATGGGCGAGTTGGAACATATTAAATTTGGACGAATACATGGGATGAGTACACGGAAAGGAAATGTCGTATTCTTGAATGATATTCTAGATGAGGCGCAGAGCATAATGTTACTGAAACAAATTCAATCTCAAAGTAATTATGAAGAATGGTTTTATTACATGTTGTCTGAACTTTATAGAAACTAAATATTTATTTACTCTACACAATGCACTTGATAGTTCAATGCCCTAAAGTAGAATTCAAGTATTGTGGATCGTTCAGGTTTTCTAGCCTGGATAACTGCAGTTGGTATCTTCTACATGAATGAAGTGCAATTTCCAACTTCAATGAGCTGGTCAACGACCTCACTAACCTATTATTATATTCTTACTACGATCAGTTGTTATTAATACTAAACTTCAACGACAGTCTCAAGCAGTGGCGTGCACTCTAATGTGCAGAAGGCGCAGAGCACATCTGGACCTGCAAATTGCTGCAAATTTCTAATTATTTTATTTTATAACTTTGATCCTTTTTAATATCGAACGTTCTACAACTTTTTTTGAAATCCAAATTTTGTTATAAAAATTTTGTCAATTTAGCTAAATTTATTTTTCCCGGATAGCCGATGAGCTAAATGATCTGAATAATTTATTGGTTCGGAAATAAAAGAATTGTTCAACCGAAATACGTGCTTTCCTACGGAAATTTTATTAATTCCCGATATCTCTCAATCGGCGGATCAATTTTGAACGACGTAAAGTTGGCTCAATTTGACTGAACTTATTTTTCCCGAATAGCCGATATTTATCCCAAAACTACTGGAAAGCCTCTTGCTTAAAAAAACTAGCTAGCTCTGCAGCTATCCTCGACGTAACCCAAGCATTGCAGAGCTTATCAGGAAGGGCTCTCCTGTGCTCACAGTTCTTGACGACCCAGTCAATAATTTCAGAGGGATAAGAGAAAAGGGTGTTTGAGACGCCCAAGACAAAATTCCGAAGATTCAAGACCAAAGCAGTTTATCAAAATTAGAAATCCAATTTGTTCAAAACAATTTCAATAATGAAAAACCAAAATTTCGGAAAAGATGTCAATTTGTGTAAGTTCTCTTAAAATTATCCGTAAATTTGTCTAGTCGGAAGAGATAAGACTAGTGAGAAACTTATGTCGATCCGCAAACCAATCTGTTCTGAACCAATCATAAATCTAACGTCTCAAATTCCAATCAATCTACCGCCAATAGAAAAATATGGCGAAATCCATTCAGAAATCAACAAAATTATCACGATAAATTTAAGATTGAGGATTTCTGAAAAAGCTAAAAGTTTTAAAAGCTCATCGAAAGTTTATAATCAAAATATTATTTTAGGCAGTATGGAATCTAATTTTTCGCCCAATAAATTAATTTAAATCCGAAATGTTCGTGAATAAGTTCCTTGGAAAATTAAAAGCAAGAATATTTTGCATTTTGGTTTTAAATTTAACGTCATTGAAATTAAAAATTGTTTAGAAAAACGTTAAGAAACTTCCAAAAGCTTATCCAAAGCTTTTAATTAAAATATTACTTTATTCTTCATCAAATCTATTTTATCGCAGGATAAACACATTTAAATGAAAGCAGAAACTTTCGGTAAAAAGCTTTGTGGAAAATTAAAATCTCTAGCTTTACTAACAAAAGCTTTAATTAATTGAATTGAATTGAAGGGAAATTATCATGATGGCACTCATTGCCCTTGTTTTGCCCTTGAAAAATTCATCTATTTGGCCTGAAATTTTGAGCCATCCATGCATTAAGTTTTCGAGATTTTTGAAGGATTTCTATTTTTTTTTTTTTTTTAGATAATTTTAGAAAATAGATTTTAAAACGTAACAAATGAAGTTCGAAACTTAGAGCTTCCTTTGAGCTTAAAATGGATTCAGAAAGCATTTAGCGAGGATTTGATATTTTTATCGAAATTTACTGAATCCAATTAAAATTAGGTTCCAAATTACATAAAATGACATTTTAATTGTAAGCTTTCAATTAGTTTTCAAGATATTTAAAGCTGTATTCTGTAAAAATTTGAAATGTTGTTGTAGAATCATTATCTAGATAAAAAATCGATTATTAAACGTAAAAGATTGAGTTCGAGACTTCTTTCGTTGCGCTTTTAATTGTTTGGACGAGCTTTCTGAGAAAATTCCATATTTTATTTAAATTTGAATTGGATAAAAATTCAATTCCAAATTTCATAAAATGAGATTTTAATCTTAAGCTTTCAATGAGCTTCCGAGATTTTAGAAGCTTTTTTTGGGAAAATTGAAATTTCGTTAAGGTATCGTAATTGGGATAGAGAATAGATTTTAAAAATTGAAAAATATGGTTTAAAAGTAAAGCTTTCTGGGGGCTTTCAAGCTTTCGCATAGCTTTTGCAAGAAAAGTTTAGTTTTGTTATTTCTGTATTTTTCTTCAACTGATTTATATACTACTGGATATAAACAATATTTTTTTAGATCCGAAGATAATTATCGGGAAATCCGGATCAAATGTCGCGATGACCGATTTTCAAATTACTCGGTGCGAGCCTTTCCGAATTTTTTATTTTTCTTAGATAAATTTCAACTTTTCCGAAATATTTAATTTTTGTATTTTTCCCTAACTCTCAATGCAACTTTCTGCGTTTTTATATTTTCTCCGGCCGAAGAAGATATTCGGCAAGCCTTCTAGTAATAGCACAGAGTAATGTGCTCTTGAATAAAGTAATCGTATAAGATAAAGCCTGTAACATTTTGTTACGGAGTCATAAAATTCTGAACACTTTATGGATATGTTGACCGCACGCCACTGGTCTCAAAGTCTATATATTTTTCTCCCGTTGACTGAAATCTATTCTAAAGAGAACTATTCTTAATTGTTAATTATATTTAAACAGAATATCAGTGGTAAAAGACATTGATAATTATATTGGAGCGAATCCAGCTAAATCTGAAAACCCAATTCATCTTTCAGTGGAAGTTCCATTTAGCAGTTTTAATCCTTAAAGAAATATGACTGATCACAATTATATTTTAGCAACCAAAGTGGATTTAAACGACATAAATGATAAAACAGCCGATGTACTTGGTATATCAGCAGTCATAGTAAATGATTTAAAACAGCGTCGCCAAAGAGATTATGATTTTGACTGGATAAAAGCTTTACAAGTATTGACCACACATCACCTATCATTAAGATAACGAAATTAATTTCTTTAATTTTTAGGTAAATGGTGACACTGGCATTAAAATACAATATACACACTGTAGATTATGTAGTTTGAAGGAAGCGACCGGCGTCCAGATGGCCAGCCATTGTAATTCATCATTACTTCTTGAACCCGAAGCCTACGATTTGATTTTCGAGATAGCCAAATACCACTCCATTTTACATAAATGTATTATTAGTTCGGAAGCCTGCATTTTAGTTAATTACTTATTCGGATTGTGGTAAGAAATTTTGATGAATAGTATTGAAAAAAATAAAAACTGCATAAGTAATTATTTTCAGCAATTCGATTAGTAGAGCTTTAAAAAAATTGAACATCAAAGGACATCCGGACAGAGAGGTACAGGAGCAACGAATGCTTCTATTTATGACAGCGAGGAAAACATTGTATCATGGCATGGAAATCTTGGGATTAAATCCTTTAACAAAAATGTAATTGAAAATAGTAAACGAAATAGGTTAAGGTAGGTGATTATAATGATTTGTAAGTTAATTACAAAAATTTATATAATTTTTATATTGTAATTAATTTTTTGCATTTAATTGATCTCTAACTTGTATCAATGCTATAATTTCAGTCCAATCTTGTTCAGTGATTTTATTCAATTCAATTTTATCCTGTATGCGATTCTTACCGACCAATTTCTTCTGTCCAATATTTGTTGTATTGGATTTAATAGGTAGGGTAACGTATTTTGGTACCTTTGGTCCAATATTAAATACGTCACTATGATCTTTATGGTGTTGTTTAACTTTCTGTAATAGCATTACACTATGTAAAATTTCATTCGAATCGCATGCTTCCAATAGCCCTGTATTGTTAGATACTATCGTATTTATATGGTCGTATGGCACCGTTGATAGCAATTCCACTGAATCGACAGCTGATAATAGCATTCCTCCTTCAAACGGTTTATGGGTTAGACTATCAGCGTTATTCGAGAACATTAATTCATCTAAAATTGGTTTTACAGCGACTGCAATCGATGCACCCGCCGGTAGAGATTTTATAGTGGATTCAACAAGATTACTCATGTTCAATGTATTAATATCATCGTTATGCATATTTTTACAATGGTGCTTATTTGTTGATTGTGAGATGTTAGGTGGATCCATTATAAATTCTTTCCAATGGGGATTATTATCGATCATCTAAGCGATAAAATTTTAAATATTAGAAAGACTAATCATAAGAAAAAATTATTGCAATTAATATAAAGCATTTAACGACAAATGTTGCCAACATTTGATCTTATTTGTTTCCAATTCTAAACAAATTGGTACTAAATATTATATACTCACAAAAGTCATACAGAATATTTAGCCTATATACTACTTTTATTGGAGCACAACCAGAAGAATTTCTCATGAGAGTTAGCATACATTCACGAATATATATATGGTCTATTTATTCATATACGAATAAATATGGTCTTTTTAATAATAAGGAAATTGTTAATATTGGCCGGCAATTTTCTTGGGCTTATTAAAGAAACATGAGAGACAAAGTAAGAATATAAATAGAAATAAAATAATATTTACGCAATGACATTTTTCTAGAGCTTCTTGTTCTAATTGTTCCTGTACACGAATCTCATTACCATCACTTGGTTTCGCTAATAACCCTGCAGTTAATATTAACGGTCGCTTCAAATACGTATCAATATTCGTATTCAACGGATTTTCAATAATCACGTGATTATTTATTATACTTGGTTTAACATCGAGAGTTGGTTGACGTGATTTAACTGTTGGTGCTGGATACATCGTTTGATTTGTAGTTCCATAATAATTGTTTTTAAGTAATCGCTCACTTGGTGCTCCAGATTTAGGTCTACACAACTTTTCCATGTTATCCTTACAGAATAATAAATTTGTGCAACTTTTTAATAATTCTTCCAGATTAGTAATATTATCAGTTCCATCAGGAATTGATAAAAGATTCATAAACTCTGAAAATATATACAAAGTTAGTTAGTCTGATTTATTATCTGTTAAGAATGAAGATGGAAACTTTAATTAAGCTAGTTTTACTATTATACAAATTTGTATTTTAATTATATCATAACTACGGACTAGGAATGGGTGCTCACCCCATGCTTTGCACACGCTGACCGTACGTCGCTGTCATAACTGTAAAGTGTATATTATATATTAGCTTAGATTTTGTAATAGATCGTAAGCAAACGAAACCAATAAAACCCTGTTAATAATTCAATAAAAATGGCACCTAGGGCAAGCGTTAGCATTGATTGTGAAGCGAATTGTTGTTGTTACGGCGACTATAATTAATTTGTATAAAATTTTAATCAATGAATTAATGTAATTGTAAGGTAGGATGAGTATCATTTACGGGCTGTGAGGGCGATTGAATGACTTAATAGTTTAATGGTCATGAAATTGTAAATTGCAAGAAATAATTTTTTTTTATCTAATTTTTTAATTATTGCTTGGGAACTGAACATAATAACCAATAATCAATAATTGCGGCTTGGCAACACAACTTTATTGAATTCTTCCACCGTTTTCAGATCAAATCAATTTTGGGTTCATACACCCTTATACTTATAAACGACTGATCCATCCATATCCCATTCATCATTCTTGACTGTCACTCTAGAATTGTTTAGATCACTTAGTCTATCTTAGATCTCTCAGTCAATCATCTCGCACACCAATTTGAGAAGACTTTGGGCTAACGATTGTGTTAAATATAAATCCTGCACCAACACGATGGTCTATTTCATTTTTATATTTCGCCATATAACAATTAAATTTCCAAAATGAACTTCAGCACACGTCCCGACATAATTGTTCACGAAATTCTCTTAACAATTTTGTCTAGTGTCTTTGGCATACTTAGGTATGTTCGCAAAAATGTGTAATGCGCGGTTAGCTACTAAGTATCATCATCTTTCACCATTACTCCTCGAGAGAGCATAAGCACTTCCTATGGAAGTTTCGGTAACTTATTTCGATTATTAACGAGGCTACGTAGTCAATCTAGCGCTAGCTAGTGAGTATGAGTTTACAAAATTATCGCAAAACAATTCGTTTTAGTTTTTATAAAGTATATTCTTTATTTATAATACATTTAACACAGTGGCGTGCGGTCAAAATCCCCATGAGGTGTGCAGAGGTTATGACCTTAACAAATGTCCGTTGGTTATTTAAAAAATTAAAATTTATAATTAAGATAACCAGCGGACCAGCGGATGATACAAAATCAGCAGCAAAATCGGTAGATTTCAGGTAAATTAGGAAATTAATACTTTAAGATCAGGGGCACTTCCCAACTTATATAAGTTAAAATCCTCTTAAAATTTGACTTGAAGAATATTCAATGAATTTCATTTAAAATTTGCCTAAGAATGTTTACGGACATTTTTTTATTTTTTAATCTAATAATGGCAGATTATTTCTAAGTTATTTTGGAAGTTTAATGAAAAATTTTTTTTATAAAAAATTAAGTCTTGAAATAATTTATTTTTTTTTTTTCAAAATTTGTCTGTCAAAATTTTGTTGAGTTACTAAATTTCCCGGGAAATTTGCTTAAGTAATCGGAAAATCTGGTTACGTGGTAATAAACCAAACGGTCCAATAAGAGTATTGTGGAACAAACATTTTTAGGAAATAACCCCCCTGATTTTTGAGGTGTCGATATAAGCGGGTACATCAATAAAAACGCGACTTTTAAGGAAAACTGTTATAATTTCCCGAAAAACTTAAAATTTAAAAATTTGAAAACGGATCCAAATAGGGGATAAAAAAGTGATCATAAAAGCATTATCTGCGAAGTGTCCTGTCCCAAATTATTTGATTAAAATCATATAAAAAAAAGCTATTTGTCAAAATTTACAATAAAATTGAGCAATTGTTGTTCGAATTATTAACGGCATTTTTTCCAAAATTTTCTAATCTAATGATGGCAAATCTTTTATAAGTCATTTTTGAAGTTTTTATTATCAAAATTTTTTAACAAATCATCGATGTTGATATTTATTTTATTTTGGCCAAAAAAATCTTCTGACACTTCTGACACTATTCTGGAAAAATTAAATTTCCGGGAAATTTTCTTACGGAATCCGAAAAAATTATTATGGAAAATTAAGTCGATGGCTTTACTGAGGAAACTGTAAAACAAATTTTTTTTTTAAAAAGTTTTCCCTGATTTTAGGGAAACGGTTATTTCCCGAAGTTTTTAATTTTTCACAGCTTTCTTGAATACATTAAATCGTAATTTATGATACTCTTTCTCAACCAATTTTCCGAGAAAGAAGTGTTTTAATTATTTTTTAAATCAGTTTAGGAATTAGAAATCAATTTGAGGAAGATTCTAAAATCTTGGTTCAATATTTAACAATTAATTAAAAATATTAGTTATATTAGCATTTATAAAGGCGAACATATTTTTAAAAAAAATTTAACTTTCTGAGGAAATATCTGTAATTCTGATCTGATAACGACTTAATATATATTGTTTATTTGGCCGGGCCATATATGAGAAGATGTGCTCTGCGCCTTCTGCTTATTATACTGCACGCCACTGATTTAACAAATCGTTATATAACCATTTAGTCTTTAAAATAGTGGAATATACCAAGTCTACCATTTGTATTATTTAAAATTGATTAATTGATTGATATTTATTTTAGTATTATTGAAATAATTAATAAAATGTTACATAGAGATTTCAAATTTTTATCAAACTTCTCTCTATTGCAAATATCTTTCTATTGAAAATTATAGAGAAAAATGTTTAATATTATAATTAGTATAGATTTCAACGACCGAAATTTTTTAAGTTAATTTAAGAAATACAGATTTTGTAATCCAAATTCGACTGTTTGTAAATCAAATTTAGCCTTTTACAAATCAAATTCAACCTTTTGTAAATCAAAATTTCCTTTAATTTTCCTCAAATGGGAAATGTGATGGAAATTGTAATTTTAGTACAAGGTATTAATTCTTTGCTTGTTGGAATATAAAAATTAGTTTTTTTTGCTTAATTAATAATCCTTTTAGTAGGAAGCCCAAGCGCGGAATTTGGGATTTACTCGAGCGCGTCAGATTAATATATGGGAGATACCTTGCACCTTGTGGAGTACCTCCACCATATCTAAGCGCTCTATATAGAGCCCCTCGTGTAGGGCAGCCGATCAGATTAGTAAAAAAAATTGATAGTTGGATATAGTCGAGCGCGTCAGATTAAGGTATGGTGGGTTAATTACTTGGTGAAAAGTGTGCATTTCAACAATCTGACGATTTGAGCGTGGCGTAAGGGAGTGGCAGGGTCACATTTTATTTTACGCTTTTTTACACTTTCAAAAAGCTGCCACGATCTTGCGTCACATCCGAATCGCCAGTTTAATGAATGGGAGCTTCGTCCGGATTCACTTAACAACCCCTCTGAATATCTGACTCGCCCGAGTAATTTAACATGGCGATTTTTTTTACATTTTGAAGGTCTGCAGGCGCTCCCCCTACCGGTGAAACGATATACATCATATAAACTTTTTTTCTTTCTAATCTTCAAATTCCATTAGGTTCCCACGACGCTCCCACATTTAGCCTCGTCGGCTCCTCTACTATTACAAAATGAAAATAAGAATCAATGATAGCCAAACTTATACGCACCTCAATCGCACTAGGGTCATAAATACATAGAAGATTTATTCTAAAATTTATTTTTACCTCTTGTTTTTATAGTTTGTTTATCACTTATCATTTCTGCGCATTGTTGTTCTATACACATTTTACGGAGCAATTCTGCAATATGCTCATTTAACATAACTTTACAGTCATGCCATAGGCTATTATCAAATTTCGCTTTCCATTTTTTCAATAACGACACATTGTCACAACTATCGATTTTTCTGAAAGGAAGAGTAGACACCATATTATGGATACATGGAATAAAATCTAGAGAAGTCTCAAGACAAATGGGGCAATATATAGGCTGTTTCCGTATGTAAAACATACAATCGTTATTCTAACGATTTACAGAAAGAGAATTTAAAGATCTAAGTGAAAGGAAATATACCGATCTTACTTCAATGATTTATCAAGTAATTCCTGACATTTTCGCAATCGATCATACAGCATACGATGTCGATATTGAAGTCCTTGGAATTTAATGTTCATATTAGCAATAAAGATTTCTATGCTCTTTCGAATTTTGAAGCAATCAGCCGTTAAAGTTTCTATTAAAATTTTCATTTGATTTTCATGCTCATTAATTAACTTCTTTCTCTCTTCTACACATTCTTGTTTTAACGAAATTTCCTGTTCCCGCAACTTATTCAAAGATTCCACCCTTTCGATTTCTAGATAATATGTTATCATTTTATTGCAGGTAAATCTGTAATATGAATAATTGATGGATTGATAAAGAAGGTCAATCAAATATGAACCGAATTTACTGTGCCATTTTCTTCGTTTCGTTTTTCGTTTCATCAATCAGCAGTGCAATTTCACGATACATTCTACCCTCAATTTCCGTTCCAATGTCTATGATATGCGTATGAAGTATGGCTTGTGTTTCAATCAATCTTGGATTTATCAATGTTTCACCTATGGCCATTAAATGCTTTGCCTTCGGTGACATTTTGTTTAGTATGACATCGCCTAAAGGGTTTGTTAAGTTACTTATCGCTTCTGATTTTAGAGGGACTTCCATAGATTGAAATAGTTCATCACGGCGTAACATGGATTTTTTAATAGACGACATTTTTATTTTGAAATATTACTGCGAAATATAAAATAAATAGTTTATAATTTTTTCTATTTGTTTCGGAAATTGACATTCGTTCCTTAAACTTGGCATACTGCCAAAGGTCATTCCCATTGATATATACTATATTCCGATATCTATGGCCAATAGTATGTTCTTAAAATGAAACTTATACTGCCTACACCAGTGATGGCGAACCTATGACACGCGTGTCACAGGTGACACGCCAAGACATTTTGAGTGACACTCAGCTGAATTTCACTGTATTTTTCCTTTATGTATAAAACATTCTACATAGGGGAAGACAAGGCGAAGCGACGCACTTTTCATATTTTCCAAATTAGTTTTCAAAAAAGTTTTTATGTTTTATTTTTCAAACTGTAATTTTTACGAAATAATCGTAGTTTTTTAGCCACCAAAATCGAGTTTAAAATTTTGGTTAGGATAATGCATGTAATCGAGTCCGCGAAGCGCTCCACCTTTTCTGCTACCAAATCAACAATTTTCAGAATTTCAACATAAGAGTAACGGAATTATATTCGGGAAGAGTTCTACTTTTCTATACTTAAAACAAACGATTGTGTTTAGCTACTTATATTTGAG
Source organism: Symmerus nobilis (assembly GCA_027564815.1). Taxonomy (NCBI): domain Eukaryota; kingdom Metazoa; phylum Arthropoda; class Insecta; order Diptera; family Mycetophilidae; genus Symmerus; species Symmerus nobilis. The sequence continues at coordinate 83 of JANTOP010080215.1, read as the reverse complement.
ATAATTGACTTGAAATACAGTGAAAATGCGGATGCGACGCTTCTCTCCGCCAAAAATACGTCGCTTCGCCCCGAGTTATATCG
>JANTOP010080104.1:0-20885 GCA_027564815.1 Symmerus nobilis | reverse complement strand
GACTGGGATAGTAATACCTGTTGATTTATACCAGGAAGAACTGGATGATTTTTGTCATAACAATTCGCAGATTTTTACTAGTAAATATTCGGCGATTCTCATCAGTAAAAAACCGTTGATTTTTTCTCGTAAAAATCATTGATTTTGACCAGTAGAAAAGCATTTTGTTCTATCCAGTGAAAAATCATTCACCAGAAAAAGGTATCGATTTTGACCCGTAAAAAATCATTGATTTTGTCCAGTAACAATCTTGTAATTTTTACCAGTAAAAATTATGAATTTTGACCAGTAAAAAATTATTGATTTCGACGAGTAAGAAATTTTTTATTTTTACCAGTAAAAAATCACTGATTTTAACCAGTAAAAAAATCATTGATTTCGACCAGAAAAAATTATTTATTTTGCCCAGTAAAAATCAGGTGATATTTAGTTAACTTTTTAATTCGTAGTTTAGTTAGTAATCAGTTTATTTCTCCCCCATTGAAAAATTCACCTATTGAAAAACTCCCATTGAATTATCCTGTGATGAATTTGGTAATTTGTACATAATATTATAAGTTAAACTATTAATATGGAAATTTAATCTTGATTAGACAATTTACTGTACAATACAATTAAAGAGTTATAGGAGTTAATTCTAAGAAGCATTATTTTCGTTTAAGGGCGAACTTCGATGGTACTGAGTAACTCTTCGATGAGGGGAGTAGGAAAGTTTAGACGTTTGAATATATATAATAATTCAAAATCAGGAGAAATCCTTGATAGTCGATACAATGTCAGAAAAAACAATCCACAAATTAGACAGAATTTAAGGAATATTTAATAAGCAGTCTTACAGCCAAAAAACATGAGAAGACTGTTTTGAAAGCAGGGGTGCTCATGTAAAATTATTTTAGGGGTAAGAATAAATATTTTGAAATTATAAACATAATTTCTAGTATAAAAATAAATATTAAAAAATAATTTATATGACCACTTTCTGACTAATTTTGGTCATTTTCTTTGACCAAATTTCATTTAATTTTGGTTCATTATTTTTAACAGGAAAAAAAATACCCGTCATGTTACGCTCTGAATATTTCGGTTTTTAAGATTTGAGTAAATTCAGTGTTTACAATATACAAAGGAAAAACTCTGGAAAATCAGAACAATGGGAAGAAAAGTCAGAAATTCATTAGAAGATCCGAAAAGCTTAGAATAGATACACAAGACTAGCTGATTTCCGAATATTTAGGAAGAATTTTTTTTAAATTTACGTTGATTTCACTAAGATCTGGAAAATTAGCGAATATTTAATGGAAGTCCTCCCGTAATCAATATTCGTTTATTTTTTCAATAAAAAAAATTCCTTCCGTCAATTCCTTAAATCTAAATATTTATTCCGACAACTTAATTTTAGTAACAATAAAATTTAAGGGTTTAACCCACTTTCATACTGTCAGAAGCTTATGGAATTATCATTCCCATAACTGGTACAAATAAAGATGGGTACACGTACCAACGGATGTCCATGTAATTTTCCGACGTCCACTGATATCTGTAATTAAATAAAAAAAAATTATTAAATAGAAAATAATTGAAATTAGAAGGAATCCACTCACCTGCAACATATGTTGCACCTGTAATATTCGACAATATTTCCTTTCCGTTGGTTTAACATCATGCGGAACATTGATATCATCTCGATAGGAATGATGTTCCCCCGGACAACATCGTTCGGTAAAAATTAATTCATCTAAACTGATATCATTATGATTTTCAACGATATCAGTTCGTTGACTTTCATACAAAAATATTTGCAGAAATTGCACATGAATTTGACGTACTGTAACAGCCGTACGATTTTTTATATCAATTTCGATTGGTATTTTTTCACCGGATTTGTAGATATTTTTTGGCATCCGAACGATCAATTCGAGCGGTTCATTTTGGTGACACTTCCAAAGTTGATGCCAATTTATAAAAGATTTTTCAAATTTCAGGATGTACGGCTCCTTAATTTTTTGAATGATTTATAGAAGGAAATTCTCTTAAGAAAATTGATTTATGAAATAATGGGAAATCAATCTACTAGATAGAAATTTTTTAAATTATTACATTGACTTTGGCATCGGGATATTCGTCCGGATAAAATTCCCTTTTGACGAGAAATTCCGTTTCGAAATTTTGATTTGGCCAATGGATTCGGATTAATGTTGCAATCGCCTTATATTTAACGCATCCATATCTTCCTTCCTTCGATGATGGTAGATGTTCCGGTAATTTATATTCGAAAGGAAATTCATATCGATTCGGTTCAATTTCTAAATCTATCTCGGGAAAATGTTATTTAATTGAAATTAATTCCTTTACTCAATGAAATTAACTGACCTGTTCCCGATTGATCCCCAAATAATATAAATTCTTCCTGAAAGTAATATTCTGAACCCGATAAAAATACTCTCCCTTCATGATATCCGTCTTGCCATTCAACATTAGCGAATCCTAATAATTTTATTGTAATTGCTTTGGAGAAATTCAAATTTCTTTAATTAGTAGATATTCTTCGAAAAGGAAATTTCTTACCTTGAATATGCTTCTTCTTCTTAATATTTAAAATCACTTTTCCCCGAACAACACCTCCCGCATAATAGATTTTATTAATTTGATCGAGTTGTATCAAACAATCTGTCGTATGATTTTCAAACATTTCTAAATAAATCGAATCTGATATGATATCTCTTTTCTAATGAAGATATTGTCTTAGACTAAACATCTTTTGTATATTTAAAAATTTCAAAAGCTAATAAAAATTTAGTAGACACGCGTTTTTCCAATGAACTCCAATTAACACCCGTATAATAGGAACCACAAGATGCTGATATATATTCATTGATATCTTAAACTGGTATAATGGTGCCAGTACACTACAAAGGTAAATTTAGAGTCTCGTAGAGAAGTACTACTCTAGCAGGAGAAATTCTATATATAGTCTACTGGCACCATAAGACAGAAAGTGAGATCAAATGACCACACTTCGAAATCATAGATTTTAATTAAATTAAAAAGATCTTATGATCTCTTAGTTTTGTCTTTATAATCATGATGACCGAATTATTGAAATTAAAGACGAGGCTATTTAGTAGCTTATAAAGAAATCATTTGGTAAACAAATGTTCTGAAGTTGTTTGTATAAATGATTAAGTATTAAGAAATGGTTTGTATCCCACAGAAAATCTTATCTCCAATTTTAAATTTTAATTGCTAATATTTACGAAAGTTTCGTAAATGGTAAGAAATTTCATCCGGTTATTATACTTATTTATAATCGCAGTAGAATGATATAAAAACCTTAAGGACTCATCTAAAAAGTTATATTTTTAAAACGACTTCAAAAATAAGATATCCTATGATTTCTAGAGCAATCACCAAATAATTTGGTGATTTTTAGAAAATCAATGGATTAGAAATTATAACCTTAGAAAAATATCTAAATTTAAGAAATGATTGCAAATAAATATTCAATAAACTTTCAAAAATTTGTATTTTAATAAGACAGATATTAAGGGGCTAAAGGAGGGAGCACATAATTGGTTAATGGAAAAGGTATACGCCCGTGTATGTCACATTTTCCTGGGCCGGAAAAAAATGTAAAAATGTAGAAAGTTGCTTTGACAGTTAGGTAAAAATACAAAAATTTAATATTTCGGAAAAGTTGAAATTTATATAAGAAATATCAGAAATCCGTAAAGGCTCGCACCGTGAAATTTTAATCTGGATTTCCCGAATATTTTAAATGTAATGACGCCGAAAATTTGTAAATTAGTTGAGAAAAAGTACCAAAATATCAAAACTAAACTTTTCGTACAAAAGCTCCGCAAAAACATTAAAAGCTCCCAGAAAGCTCTCTTTCTCGAACCTTATTTTTAACGTTTTAAAATCTATTTTCTATACAGATAACGATCTCTTAACCAAATTTCAACTTTTCCGAAGGCAAGCTCAAAAAATCTCGAAAGCTACTTGAAAGCTTAAAATTAAAGTGTATTTTTATATAATTTGGAATCGAATTTTCATCCGATTCATTTAATATAAATAAAATATGGAATTTTCGCAGAAAGCTTACCCAAAAAGCGCAACGAAAGATCAAAAATTTTGAAATTAATTCTTTACGTTTAAAAATATATTTTCTATCCAGATAACTATTAATTAACGAAATTTCTACTATTTCGAAAATAAAGCTTTTTCAAAGCTTAAAATTAAAATGAAATATGGAATTTTCGTACATAGTTTATCCAACTATTAAAAGCTTAACGATAGCTCTAGAGTTTCGAAGTTAATATTTCACGTTTAAAAATCTATTTTCTATACAGATAACGATCCCTTAACAAAATTTCAAAGTTTCCCAAAAAAAAAGCTCAAAAAATTCGAAAGCTCATTGAAAGCTTAAAATTAAAATATAATTTCATATAATTTAGAATCTAGTTTTTAAATAGAAATTTGAATGAAATATTTCGTTAAAAACTTTATTAACCCACTGTAAGGTTAAAGAAAACTTAAAGTTTAGAACTTCATTTTATGCGTTTTAAAATCTATTTTCCAATTTATTATCCAGATATCGGTCCTCTTGTGAAATTTTAATGTTTGAAAAATTTCGAAAGCTCATTGAAAGCACATATTTAGATAAAATTTCAGGCCGAAAGCTTAATTTCTCAAGAAAGGGCAAAGATAATTTGCATTCAATTCAATTCAATAAAGCTTCGAAAGAAATTTTTATTTTCCACAATGATGGCTTTTACGAACAAATTAGGACAGCTTTAATGAATAAAATAATATTATATTATAATTAAAAGCTTTGGATACGTAAATTTATGAAAAATACGTGTAATATTTTTACAGCCGTGGAGTCTTTTTATCGGGGTAAGATAGAAAAGTATAGATAAAGTTTATAAAATCACGATAAAATTCAGACAACTCCACTAATATAGAGACACAGTCTTTGGCCTGTTGAGAGAGTAGGAATTAATTCAACAATATTCAATTAAATGCAGGAAATATTCAGGTAAAATCAAATAAATTGCTAAATTTTAAAAGAAAGTTAAAAAAAGTCGAGAAAAGTCGGAAAAGATAAAGGAAAACTTGCTAAACTAGGGACAAATCTTACCATTCCATGAAAATGTTAGAAAATTAGGAAAACTTGTGAAAAGTTGGAATAGTCCTAAGAGAGTTAATAGCATAACTTCTAGGAAAACGGGGCAAAAAAATTGAGAAAACTTATAAAAAATAGGAAGAAGTTGACATAATGAAAAATAGGGTAAAATGCGAATAAATTTTGGTTAAATCTCGGAAATATGGGGACAAATTGGAAAAATTTCAGAAAAATGTCGGGAATAATCAAATCGAAATATGCGAAAGCTGGGGCAAAGGCAATTTCTAGGAAAATTTCAAAAAATTATAGAAATTCGGGAAAAGTAGAGAAGTAGGGACTAGTTATGCCTCTAAATTCCTATCATTTTTACAGATCTTTTATTGCTTTTAACTATTATAACAAAACATATAAATTCTGCGGAAAGAAACTAATGGCTTAACTGTTATAAGGCAAGGCAGATTGATCATGATTTATACAAATTGTATAATGTATAGGGTTATCTCGAGGGATTCTAGAAAGAGTGCTCTGCGCCTTCTGCACATTAGACTGCACGCCACGATTTACTTAAGTGGTTAATTTCATCTCATTACACCTTTAGAATTAATTTTGCAGAAAGAATTTCGGAAGTCCAAAAAATTAATTTCGCAGTAATGACAAATTTTTGCTTAAGGAAAAAATTTCTTTTAGAAATTCTAAGAAAAAGTTCAAATTAGTTATTTCTTACATTTCGATTTTTGACGGCATTTTAAAAATATTACCTTTGAGGTAACCCTATAAACTTTAGATATTGATAGATCACCTAAGTTGTCACCTATACGAATTCATTTCTAAATTTTGATATTTCTAATTTCTTGAGAATTTATAACCGTTTCCCTCAAAAGTCACCGTTTTCCGGATGTTACCCATATTTCAATGCCCCATCAAATCAAGAAGTTAATTTTTAGAAAAAGTTTCTTTGATGATTTTCTCAATGTACCATTAGGTCTCATTTTTCATACTCAGATTTTCCGATTCTTGACTTGAATTTTCTGGAAATTTATTTTTTTCGCGAGACTGTCAAAAAAATCTATAAAATCGAGAGTTTTTGTGTAGATTTGTTTCCAAAAAAAAAAAATTGTTGATTTTTTGAAAAAAATTTTTTTAACAAAATCTCACTGTAAATTATTAGGAAATATTTTGAGATCTATGGATTACGAAATTTTGAAAAAAAAATATTCTAACAAGTTTTTAGAGAAATCTTGAACGAAAATCGATTGAATTTATTGGTTTTTGCAAGTGGCTTTTTTTGACAGAATTTTAAAAATATATGTTGGGAGGCGACCCCTTGACCTCAAGGTATTAATCGATCACCCGAATCATCCTTTATTTAAATTAATTTCGAGATTTTATAAAATTAATTTTGCCGGAAATTTCCGGAACCTTTTTCCGGAGAAGAACCAATTTTCCTGATGTTTTATGTTATCAACCCGTATAAAATCAGGAGATTAATATTTTGAAAAAGATTTCCCTACAATTTCCTCTCTTTACATAATAGATTAAATTTCGCATAATTATTTGCGGGGTCATTGAGAAAATTTTCAGGAAATTTAAATGTTCCGGGAGACAGTAAGGAAAATTCTATAAAATTTGTCAAAATTAAAACCAAAATCTATTGATTCGTCAATCAAAAATTCATTTTAAATTATTATTAAAAATCAGCCTCCCAAAAATTCTTATAAATTAAGAGCTGAGTTGAGACCATCTTAATTCTCACAATTTCTGTATTGGTGGCGATTAAGTCTAGAATATAATTCAGAATTATTTGTTTTTGCAGACAAAAGAAAAAGAAACACCGGTTGGCCAATTAAAACACTGAACACCGAAACGTGCCCCTTTTTAGAATTAATTTTTTTTTATTAATTTTAATTACTAAAATCTAATAAAATATTTCGTCTTATAATTATCTTAAAAATAGAATTATAAATATATCCATACAATCCTTAGCTTATAAAATCAATTCAATAATCAGCTTCTTTATTACCGAATTAAATAATTTAAATTAGAGGAATTATAATAATCATAAAAGGAAAGGATTATTTGATCTCCAGAAATTCGTTCCGTTCAATGGCCAATATTTAGTAAAATCGTCGGACTCATGTTACATCGATCGACCATCAACCTTTGGTCGATGAAACATGATTCCGACGATTCCATAATTTTAATCCCTTAATACAGAAAAATTAATGTCAACACATTAATTAATCAAACCGGTAATTAAAAGATTACATCTAAAATAGTATACAAGCGAATTTTTGATATTTATCAGATTTTCTTTCAAGTTAATATTAAATTGAACTGGGTACTTATTATCCGACCTTCGCATTGAATAATTATCTTTACATATGGCAATTTAATTGTCACTTGAAATTTTTCGAATTTATTTTTACAAAAATTTGCGTTGAAGTAATCAGAATAAATGCTAAAAATTGCGTATGTACTATTTTACAGTCAGTATCCGGTGTAGGATATATTTTAAATTAATATTGCGAATCCAATGAATGGTATTCGCACTTGAAAATTACTTTATATTCTAGAAGTACTCGAACAATTATTTTCTTATTTTAATTTAAAATATTTACAATTGTTCAGTAAATTTTAAAAAATTATTAAATTTATCATCAAACTACCATCATTTATATTATTTAAATTCTTGCAATTGTAATGGTAATGTTTATTAACCTTCATCGTCAATTAAATTTACTAACCAAAAAAATAAAAATTATTATAATTGATCCGAAATCCAGTTCCTCATTACAATTATTTTATACTATTGATTCCGTTACTATATTAAATTTTTCCCATAATTATTTATGAATTAATCAATTAAATACTAATTATTTATATATTTTTGGCACACTTCGTAAATGGCTCATATTATTTACACCAAATGTTGAATAATTTAATTTTTAATTAGAATTATTTGTTGTAAATTTTCGGCTAAATATTTTATGTAAATTATGTGATTGAAATGACAATCGAACATATTGATTTAAACTATGTTAATTGTAATAATAAATAAACGGATCAATAGAATTTTGAAAATTAGTGAATTAATTAATTAATTAATTTCTTGATTTTCATTATTTTCTACTTGGGATTTCCGAACATTATATTCACACATTAATCTAGATTTAATACGAACAAAGAACCCAACCGACTTATTATATAGAATCGAGAGTTCAATATCAATTTGCATATTGTTTGCCAACAATCGTTATGTCTTAATTAATATTAATTATTAGTATTTCTGAATATTTATTCAATCGGATTTTCATTAATTTGTTCATTAATGTTATATTCAAATGATATTGACATCTTCGGCTACTGGGTTATCATCATTATTAATGAATGAATTACATGTCTGAATTAGAATTCTTCTAGTTTAAATTGTAGAAATTTGGAATTGATTAAAATAAATTTTAAATTACATTAAACTCGCTTTTTAAATTGTCTATTTATTGATTTACAAACTCATCTCAATTTTCACATGTCTATGCGAATCGGCGATGAATTTATAAAGAATAAATAAATGTAAAAAGATATTTTGCATATTGTTGAAGTTTTTAATTAGAGCGTTCGTGATTTAACAAATGGATATGCAGAATATCTGGAACAATAGTTTTTAAGAATAAATTTATTTTGAATTACTTAAGTTTAATATTCTTGAAGTAATCTTCCCCTTTCTTAATCTCGAATGTCTTAAAAAAATTCCAAAAATATGAAATTAGAGAATTTGGGGGAAAGTCTGGAAGATCTCTGAATGTGTGAGGTAGGGTAATTAATAAAAAACCCGTTTTTTATTCACCACTCCAAACCAATAAATTCACCACTCTCATTTTAAGATTAAATTCGAAGAAATATCCGTTCCTAGATTACTATCTATGAACAGATATGTTCTATTTTCAACAAAAAGATATTCACCACTAAAAAAACTCACCACCCCATAAACTTAATGCATAATTTCGGCTTTAAAAAGTTGCATTCTGAATATTTCTGCAATCTGATTATTTTGATGGAAACTCACCACTCACAGAGCGATTTCTTTCAGATTTGGAAATTAAACTATGAAGTAAAAAAAAATCGAAAAAAGTTCAGATTTTTGCAACAATATTTTTACTTTTTTTTATTTTCCTTTACTTTTCAGACTTATTTTCATTTCTAATTTACTCTCATACTAATTCTCTGGCTTTTAGAAGTTAGGAATCCCAATATTTTACCATGTCCTTGTCAACTTTTCCTGTATTATTTTATTTACGACTTTATAGGATTTTTCTTGACTTTTACTTAACCTTTCGAATTTTTGCCTACTGTTCTCGCCTTTTTTCCCTCTCCCTCATCTTTACAAAACATTCTCAGATTTTATTAATGCTGATAAATGTTGTGGGTTCAAAAGAACTTGTTCCTTACTAAATTTGAACAACTCTTACATTTCGATTGGCTTTATTATTTATTTAAAAATTTATTTTATTTTATAATGTAAGTATATAATATAAATAAATAAATAAAATACAATAATAAACTGAATTTAAATTGTCTTTCAATTTTTATTTTTTTAATTATAATACCTTGCAAATGTGGAAACAAGATGAAGGCAAGACGGATATTGAACAGGTTATTTACTATAGTTTCTTAAAGATCGAATTGATAGAATTTAAAAATTGTATTTTCTACATTCTACCTTCATTTCGTTATAAGGAACCTAAACAGAAATATCCTTGAAGTTTAAGCCGTTAATGGACTACTTAGGATCATAATCCTTTAAAGTAATATTGGATACATCTCAGAATTTTCTTTTCACCCATAAAAACAAATTGGTCATCTCGACTTGATACGCTGATAATAATAATGATATAATATACGAGTAAAATATTATATTTACTTATTAATTTTTTCTTTTATTTACTTATTAAGTAAAAAATTAATCAATTTATTTACTTAATAAACTTAAATAAATGTACGCGCAAATGAACACTGCAAATATAGATTTAATTTACTAACATTCCTTAGACCCGGTTCCAAATAATTCCCATTCAACTTATTCACAATTTAATCGCGATTCATTAATTAAATATTTAATTTTAATCTAATTTATTAATAGACAATTATTCATTGTCGATAAATATTATGATTTGATTGAAATTCGACAAAGAAATTCTGGTAGGTCTTACTTGGATCCTCTAAGATTATTCATCGCTAGAATTAAAAGAAATGATTATTATCGACCATTAACTAATTTTAACAAATTTTTATTGGCTAATAAACTATAGATCTGAATATGAAGACATACAAAAAAAAAATCGTTAATTATATACACGGATTTCTATGATAATTATATCATAAAACTAATTTATTTAAATCAATTTTACTAAAAGAAATAAAAAAAAAATATACCCACCAATTAATATGAAGAAGAAGCCAGATTTTGTATTAAACATGAATGATAATAATCAAAAGACTTAAGCGAGGAACCCGAAAGTTTTTTCTTCTGGTGTCTTTTATTCTCGCTTTATATTTCATTTTTATTTAATTTTATTGAAATAATTATATTAATGAAGGCATTTGATAAAAAATATCCTACTTTTCAGAGTTCTTTGAACATTTCTTGTGATTCTTGTGATATGCTTTGGGATTGCATGAGAAAGCCTAAAGAAAGATAGATTTCACTGTTAATGGAAAGAAATTCAGTACAAATCGTCTGATTTACTTACTTAATACTTCAATAGCTAAACCAAAAAGTAATTTCAGGAATTTGGGATATAAATTTTTTTGAGCTAGTTATGGCTTGTGGAAATTGATAATTTTCATTTATATTCGACCATCGATTTTAAGCCTGTTTTCTATTTCATATTGAATTCAACATTTTGTTAACAAAATTAATCGTTAGATTTTTCTGGATTTTTTTTCCTCAATACTTCATTACCTAAACTAAAAATCAATTTCAGGATTTTCGAAAAAAAATTTTTTTGAGTGAGTTGTGAGCATGGAAAAATCATTAATTTTTTCCTAAATTTATTGATCAATTTTCTGGTTGTCTTTTCATTACAACTTTAAATTAAATTTTTTATTAAAAAAATTTCGTTCGATTTGAATTAAGTAGTTCGTGAGTTAAACTAAAAACTAATTTCAGAATTTTGAGAAAAAAAATTTTTTTGAGCGAATTGTGAGATTGGAAAAATTCCTCATTTTCTTCAACATATCAATAATTTTTTGTCTGTTTTCAGATTTATTAATTTAATTTTTTTTATTAAGAAAATTTCGATCGATCTGACTGAAATTTTTTTCCTGAATACTTAAATAGCTACTCAAAAATTTGTTGACTGATTTATGAAAAAAAAAATTTTTTGAGCGAGTTGTGAGCGTGAGAAAAATATTTATTTTTTCCTAAATTTATTATTCAATTTTCAGGCTGTTCTTTTAATAAAACATTTAAAATACATTTTTTATTAACAAAATTTCGTCCGATTTAAATGAAATTTTTTTCCTAAGAAGTTATTGAGTTAAACTAAAAAGAGATATGAGGATTTTGGCGAAAGTAATTTTTTTTGAAGCAATTGTGAGTTTTTAAAAATTGTTCATTTTCTTTTGCATTGGTCTATCGATTTTTTGGCTCGTTTTTAGTAACAAAAGTGAATATGAAAATGAACTTTTAAGTTTCCATTGGGCTTTTGAAGAAAAACATAAAATTTTTTTGGAATTTTATTAATGAATTTCAATTACAAGCTTTCGTTGAGCTTTATAGAGCTTTTGTCTAGAAATTTGAATTTAATAGACGTGAAATTATTTTGGCGGAAAATAGATTTCCGGCTAATGAAGTAACGCAAGAACAAGGAATAATATTTTCTATCTGAAATCAATCATTTCAAAATAGATATTTTTTAAGAAAAATATTTGTTAAATTAAACCTAACGAGATAAGCTGGAATGTAATTTCAGGGTTTTGCGATAAATAATTATTTGAGCGAGTTATGAGATATGGAAAATTGATGAATTGCCTGGTACATCTACCGTTTTTATTTTGTACCCCATAAAATCAGGGGGTTAATTTTTTTAAAAAGTTTGTTCTACAATTTCCTCAATGCATCTTTAGTTTTAATTTTCCGCCATCGGATTTTCCAATTTCTTAATAGAATTTTCTGGAAATTTACATATTTCGGGAGTCTGTCAGAAAATAGCAAAAAAAATTATCGCGTTATCTTGTTTCGATAATAATAATAATCGATAATAATAATCGATTTTTGATGGGATATTAACAATGAATGTTGTAAAACAACCCCCTGAACTTTAATCCTGTCCTGTGTGATTAGAATTTCCCAATTTAGAAGAAATTTTCCCATATTCTTTTTTATTTTAATTTATATAAAGAAATTTGGATGATAAAGTCAAAAATACCAAAAATTCATATTTAAGGGTTAATTTTTTTGGGATAATTTATGTCACTACCGCCTATTTTCAAGAATTCATTGGAACGGAGAGACATTATTTTTTAAGATATAATTATGAAATTTTGAAATTTCCAATTTTCTACAATTTTCCGGGTCAATTTTCTTTTCGGGGGACGGTAATTTAGTTTTTCTTCGGTCAGAGGGATGAAACGGAAACCAACCCCCACGAAACCCATCCTGATTCGTTTCTTGAAAACCATACCAATAATTTGATGTAATTAGAATTTTCCAGTCCAAAAGAAAATTTCTCGCATTTTTTAATTTAAATCCAAATGGACGAAATTATGTGATAAAATCCAAAATATGGAAAACCGATATTAAAGGGTTAATTTTTTGGGGATAATTTATACCACCACCCCCTATTTTTAACTTCCAGTTGGAAAGAAAAGAGATCATTTTTTAAGAAACTTTCATAACATTTTGAAATTTCAATTTTTTCCTAATTTTCTGAGTCAATTTTCTCCGTGTGAGTTGATAATTTTGTTTTCCTACCGTTAAAGGGGTAAAACTTAAACTTACCCCCTCAAAACCCATTCTGAAATTATTCTTGACAACCATACCTATAATTTGCTATCATTAGAATTTCCCGGACCCAAAGAAAATGTCTCGGAATTACCAAATTCGTTGCCACCCTAACAATTGTCGATTTATATAGATACGATCTCTTATTATAAACGCAGATGAATGTATCTAATTTCCGTGGATAAAATACAACATAAATAGGTGGAGTTTTGGCTATGTCCAGATAGTGATGGGGAAACATTTAATATAAATTTAGGGGTAGGGCACACCCTTCCCTTTTCAATGTACTCATGTCACACTGTGGTGACAAGAATATCAAATAAAATCCGTTGAAGTTGGAAATGGTAGTGAAAAATCAGATAATTGTTGCCAGACAGACTTGGACAAAATTCACTTCATAAAATGTTCAAATCAAAATTGACTTCACGGTTAGTAAGGAGATATGATAACTTTTCCGAAGCGAAGCTCATAATTGGCTCAAATTATTTTTTATCTCGAAACCCTGAAGTTTAGTTTTTAATTTACCCAATAAGTTGTCCAAAAAAAAATATGTTTACCCAATTCCGGTAAAATTTTCTTAATAAAATTTTGAATTTAAACATTGACTTCGCAATTTACAAAGAGGTTTACCGGAGAATAATAAATTTTCAAAAGCAAAGCTCGTAATTGAATCAAACCATTTTTTTTTCTCAAAACCCTGTAGTTAGTAGTTTTTAATTTAGCTAATCAGTTGTCTAGAAAAAATTGGTTCAGTCAAATTGAGCGAAATTTTCTTAATCAAATTTTTAATTGAAATATCAATGTCCCGATATTCAAAGAGATTTATTGAGAAATAATCAATGTTTCGTAATTAAGCTCGTAATTTGCTCAAATAATTTTTTTTCAAAATGCTGAAATTAGTTTTCAATTTAGCTAATTAGTTATCTAAAAAAAATCGGATTGCCCAAATTGGGCGAAATTTTCTTAATTAAATTTTTAATTTAAACATTGACCTCGTCATTTACAAAGAGGATTACCGGAGAATAATAAATTTTCAAAAACGAAGCTCCAAATTGAATCAAACCATTTTTTTATCTCAAAGCCATGTAGTTAGTTTTTAATTTAGCTAATCAGTTTCTAGAAGAAATGGGTTCAGTCAAATTGAGCGAAATTTTCTTAATCAAATTTTTAATTGAAATATAAATGTCCCGATATACAAAGAGATTTATCGAGAAATAATCAATGCTTTGTAATTAAGCTCGAAATTTGCTCAAATAATTTTTTATTTCAAAACGCTGAAATTAGTTTTTAATTTAGCTAATTAGTTATCTAAAAAAAAATTGGTTCACCCAAATTGGGCGAAATTTTCTTAAATAAATTTTCAATTTAAAAATTCATCTCGCTATTAACAAATAATTATATTGTAAAAAAATCAGATTTTCTATAGTAAGGTCGTAATTCGCTTAAATAATTTTGAAACTCAACTTTAATATTAATTTTTAATTTAGTCCATTCGTTAAAAGAAAATTCAGAAAATATTTAGAAAAGAAAATTCAGCCAAATTTCTTATGATTTTTCGGTCGATTTTCAGGTCAGGAAAAATCGAGAATAATATATTTTGCAATTGGGAAAAATTAGAAATGGAACGCAAAGAGAGGTCTGCAGCGATTTGATTATGGAAAAAATACTGCATTTAATTAATAAATAAATTTATTTAAAATATTACTTGATTACATCGTTAATAAATTAAAATTAAATTCTTATTTTTATTCTTATTCTTAAATTACATCTAAATCTCCAAGGTCATTAATGATTTATATTTGCATGTTTCTGCCCGTACTTGAATATATTTTCAATTGACAAGTGCAATGGGTGACCGAGATAAGAGGCGCTTGCAATTTTTTTTTTCCTGGCAAGGTGGATTAGTTTTTATTTTTATGATATAATTGTAGGAAAATTGTTAAATTATGTAAATGCAATAATTTAAATCTATCTAATGTAAGAAATTTTCTTAGATAAAAAATCTATCAATTTAGTATCGATTTAGATCATATAGAGAAATCATTTGATTTGATTTAATTGAATTTCTATTTATTTTTAAAAAGGTGACTGAAATTACGATGAAATTTACAATCTGTATCTGCCTAATTACATTCAGTTTATATTTGATAAAAGTTGATGGGCAAGTGTCTTCATTAGAAAATTTACGGCCCTCATATCGACAACTTCGATATGATTTGTTTAGTCTAATAGGACGGAGTGATACCAAGGAAGGATATGGATGGAATTTAAGGCGAAAAGTTTGTACAAATTTGAGTTTTTTCAAACAATTTTCTTATAATTAAATTTCTTTTTATCCAGAAAGTTCAAGCCCCATTCAGTCCAACAAAACCATTTTTCTGTGATCCAAATGGACCGGGCGGTCGGAGCACAATTCGACCAACATCCGTACATACTGTACGACCGGGTGATATTGATGTCATTGGCGCATTGGGTGATTCATTAACAGCGGGTAATGGGGCGCTGGCCACCAATTTACTTCAAGTGTTAAATGAAAATAAGGGTGTTTCATGGTCGATTGGTGGACAAGATACATGGCGTAAATATCTGACGCTACCAAACATTTTAAAAGTATTCAATCCAAATTTGTATGGATATTCGTTATCGGATGCGATATCGCTACAAAAGCGGACAAGGTTGGATACAACATTTTTTTAAATTAATTAACTACTAATATTTAATATTCTCATACTAAAAATGCCCTATTAACTGTTTTTGATTATTAAATTACCATATTAATATGCATGCATTACAATGCATTTTTTTAAATGCAATTTACGTAGAAACCTGTTCTGATAAAAATATTTTATATCGATTATTTTGCATCTTCAAAGTTCAAGGTATGATAACTCAGGAGGACTTGTAGATAATATCAATTTAATATTTATTCATAAATAATTGTAAATTATTGACCACTGATTATTGTCTTGTCATTAATTAACAATATTGTTCATAATTAATTGTTTCAAAAAGAAAAATGTATTATATAACAAGTCAATGTTTACAAAGAAAATTTGAGGCCTCCAGATATCGAAAATTAATTTGTGTCTTAAGAAAAGACCGTAGATGATATGATAAAGCCTTTAAAATCTAATTTATTTTATAACATAGATTTAATGCTGCCGAACTTGGGGCAATGTCTCGTGACGTACCGTACGAGGCAAAGGTATTGGTTAAACGTATGACTGCCGATATAAATGTTAATATAACAGCAGATTGGAAGGTTTGGCATAAAAAAAACTTAATGTAATTAAATGTAATTAAATGTAATTTATCCATATAGTTAATAACCCTAATGATTGGACCAAATGATTTTTGTTATGATCTCTGCTATTTGGCGAATCCAGAAAATTCGATCAATAACCATGAGAGAGATTTGATACAAACATTACGTACGTTAAGAGATAATTTACCAAGGACTATTGTTAATCTTGTTGAAGCACCCAGTAAGTCGATTTGATATATTCAAATTAATGAAATAAAATTTCCATTTGAAATTATAGATCTATCTGTGATAACCACCTTACGAGGAAAACCAATTGAATGCGAAACAGGACATCTCGTCGAATGTCCTTGTCTGTTCGGATCATCATTTACATCGCAACGAAATCGTTTGATTAATATTATGGAGAAATGGAAGGAAGTCGTTGAGAAAGTCTCCCATATGAAAGAATTCAATGACCGAGAAGTAATTTATATTTCCTTAATTATACGAATTAACTTAACGAATATTTCTCTTCAGGATTTCGCTGTTGTCGATCAACCATTCTTACGGGATGTTAAGCGATTCCCAACCCTACCAAATGGTAACACCGATTTCCGATACATGTCCCTAGATTGTTTCCATATGAGCCAGAAAGGGTATGCGATTGCAACGAACGCTTTATGGAATAATATGTTGCAACCGGTTGGACAGAAACAGACGACATGGAAACGGGAATTTACCCAATTTGAATGTCCGACGGTGGAACGGCCGTATATAGCTACCAACCAAAATAGTTGAAAGTTGATGGGAAATTGTTTCATTTTCTCGTCTTAAATCTATTTCATAAGTTACGATAATTCACATGAATTATAAATACGAGTACAAGATATTTGATAAATCACCTGTATCAGGGAATTAAAGGTTTTTTTATGATTTTTATTAGGGACTTATTTAAATTTTAATTTAAAATTTAAAGAGAATTATAAATTATTAAGTTAATTGAGATTTTAAATTAATTGTTTTATTTAATAAGAAATCCTCTGCATTCCCGGAATATTGTCCATTCTCATTAGCCACCAATTATTCATATTTAATATTGATCCATCATGCCTTCTTTTGATTTCCTGGAATGATAACTTTAAGTTATGTATTAAGGAACTTAAGTCATGTATAACTAAAACTTAATTTTAGAGTTAAAAAATTTAAATTTAAGATGAATTTTAGGTTGGATGGAATTAAGAATTTACAGAAAGACAAGATAGAGATTAGAATCAAGGGTTTTTTTAATTATCACTTTTGTTACAATTTTCCTTTTATAAAAGTCGTCTTAATTAAAGAATTGGATTGGTGAGGGATAATTCTTTAATTGGTGATGGGAATACATTTAATTCTTTAATAAAAGGATAGATTTTTTAGATGTTGGTTTTCAAATGTAAAGTTGGTCCCCAACTAAATATTTAATCAAAGATAGTATCTCAAAAT
The DNA here is from genome assembly GCA_027564815.1 of Symmerus nobilis. Taxonomy (NCBI): domain Eukaryota; kingdom Metazoa; phylum Arthropoda; class Insecta; order Diptera; family Mycetophilidae; genus Symmerus; species Symmerus nobilis. Next base: position 3,032 of record JANTOP010080104.1, on the reverse strand, counting down.
TAAAAAAAGAAATTTGGTAGTAGTCACCGTAGAACGAATTTATAAATCGACATTTTTCATGATTATAATTTCCCGGAAAATTTCAAATTTGGAAATTTCGAAATGGATTCAAATAGGGGATAACTTAGGTGATCTATCAATATCATAAAGTAAGGGAATGTCCTAGCAATTTTTATTTTTAAAATCTTGTCAAAAATCGAATTCTAAGTAATTTGAATCTAAAGCCTTGACTACACCAAAGAAACATTGTTCTGAATTGTCCACATTGCGCGGTTGTCCAGATTGTAAAAAAATTTTTTTGTTCTACCTAAATTATTCTCTCTATTTCATTAAACTTACCAGACAATACCAGCATACAGTTAATTAATTTATTTAATTTTATTCTCATTAATTGATTCCCAAAAAATAATACAAATATCAATTGACAGTAGTAGAAGTGTTGCTCAAATATTAAACAATAAATAATAAATAATAACTCCCAAACCTTTGTCAATCGTTCTTATTGCTTATATAGCTTTAATTTAAATGATAAATATGATAGCGAATCACTATGGTTCGTAATGCCATTACGACATCTGGCATTTTTAATAGGTAGTAATTATGAATTATATTTATTATATTTATTCTTGAATATGTTTCTGAAACATTTTTGAACATGTTTCTGACGTTTTGTATCTGTATGTGGACTTACCTTAAAAATGACAAATTATTTTTGCGTAATTAACAAGAAGATTTTGTTAACAAGACAGTGGCGTGCGGTCAAAATCACCATGAGGTGTGCAGAAGTAATGACCTTAAAGAATGTTCGTTGGTTATTTAAAAAATTCTAATTTATAATTTAGATAACCAGCGGACCAGCGAATGATACAAAAAAACAGCAGGAAAATCAGTAGTTTTCAGGGAAATTAGAAAATCATTACTTTAAGATCAGGGGGTACTTCCAAATCCCGTTAAAATTTGACTTGCAAAATATTCAATGAATTCCGTTTGGAATTTGCTTAAGAATTCGTACGGACATTTCTTGTTTTTAATTCTTTAATCTAATAATGGCAGATTATTTCTTTTTTTCCGGGAAATTTTCTTAAGTAATCGGAAAATCTAGTTACGTGGCCAAAACCGAACGGTCCAATGAGAGTATTGTGGAACGAAAGTAAGTATTTTTAAGTAAACAACCCCCTGAATTTAGAGGTGTCGATATAAGTGGGTTATCAGTAAAACGGTGGCTTTTAAGGAAAACTGTTATAATTTCTCGAAAAAGTATCCTATCCGAAATTATATGATTAAAATCCTATAAACAAAGATATTTGTCAAAATTTACAATAAAATTGAACAATTTTTGTTCGAATTTCTAAGGCTAATTTTTTTTACAAAATTTTCTAACCTAATAATGGTAAATCATTTCTAAATCATTTTCGAAGAGTTTTTATTATTGAAATTTTTTTAACAAATCATCGGTTTTGTCATTTATTTTATTTTGGCCCAAAAATATCGGACTTTTGACACTCTTTTGAAAAATTAAATTTCCGGGAAATTTTCTTAAGAAATCCGAAAAAATTATTATGGAAAATTAAGCCCCTGATTATTGGTGTTCTCCGAATTCGTTAATTTTCCACAGCTTTTTCGAATAAATTATATCGTAATTTACGAGAGTCTTTCTCTACCAATTTTAGGAGAGAGAAGTATTGCAATTATTGTTAAAAGAAGTTTAGAAATAAGAAATCAATTATAGGAAGATTCTAAAATCTTGGTTCAATATTTAACAATTAATTATAAAAATATTCTGATAAAGTTAACTAGAATTTTGTTTAGCGTTTTTAGGGGAGAAAATATTTTTTAAAAAAATTTAACTTTCTAACGAAATATCTGTAATACCGATCTGATAAAGATTCAATAATATATATTTTTTATCTGGCCGGGCCATATATGAAAAGATGTGCTCTGCGCTCATTAGACTGCACGCCACTGTAACAAAAAGTTTTTGTTAACAAATTATTTTGAAAAATCGGCCTCTTTGATATTTTTTCTTTGAATTTTCCGTTTTTAAGGAACTTTCCTGACAGCCTCGTAACTAATTTAAATTTCCGGAAAATAGTTTAATAGAATCGGAAAATTCGGCTATGCGAAATTAAACCTAAATCTACAGTTTGGAAATTGTTGAACAACTTTTGGAAAAAATTAACACCTTCATTTCACTACGCCCTTAAAATTTCAAAATTTTGAATTTTCTAAGAATTTAAAAAAAAATATCCAAAAAATTATTAACCCAATGATCCCAAATTATTTCTGAATAATTTAACAATGAGATTTTCTTGGGAAAATTCCTTCAAAAAATCAACCCTTTGTTGCAGGAAAAATCAATCATTTTTGATACAAATCGACCCAAATCTTCGATTTTACAGAATTCTTTTGACAGTCTAATGGAAAATTTAAATTTTTGGATAATTTTTAAATAAAATTGGAAAATCTGAGTATTCGAAATTAACCTTAAGGATAGAGTGTAGGAATTGTAGAACAAGCTTTTCGAAAAAAATTAATCCCTTCATTTTATAGGGGTGGATACAATAAGTACATCAGAAAAACTGTTACTTTTTTTTTACTCTCCACAAATTTACAAATATGGCTTCCTCTATCGATTGTTGATGATTGTTGGCGACTTCTATCTGCCTGGGGTAACGTGGATGGCGGATACCGAAAACAAGAACACGCTTTTGCCTACTGACGTCAGTTCATTGGGTGGTAATCATATTCTCGAAACGCTGTTATCTACTGATTTATATCAAATGAATCATGTGGTTAATGGTCGTAGGATTTTAGATTATCCATGGATAAATACAACGGATATCGTCAGTATTTCGAAATGCAATTACCCATTGTCGAAAGCTGATCTATATCATATTCCCATTGATATCAATTTAAACACAGACTTTGATCACGCTATAATAGCTCACGCTCACGCAGTTTGACATAATAGGGGACCCGAAAAAGTTTTGGAGTTACGTCAAAACTAAAAAACGATCTGGTGGTTTTCCTTC
>JANTOP010079993.1:0-20885 GCA_027564815.1 Symmerus nobilis | reverse complement strand
ATTGCATGCAAATGAAAATGTCAGTTTCTGTAAATTAATGTCAATTTCTCTCAAATCCTCTCAATTCTTAAAATTACAATTGCAGTTTTTACACATGGAAACGGGATGTTAAGAAGCTCTTTCATGTAAGTATATCCAATATGTCTTATATTCAGTGTATTTTCATTTCGTGAAGGAGTAATTGAATTGTAGTGCTGTGGAAATTAATTTTTGGAAGAAAAAATCATCAAGTTCTTCGTCACCATTAGATGACGATGCAGATAACGATGAATATATCGATATTTGCATCATTGTATGAGAGCAACGCCACGCAAATTCAGCAATGCCACGTGTAAACGTTCTGTGCATTTGAAATATGCGGAACGGTTTCGTCACTTGTAAAAACTGCGAATCGGATTAGGTGGAATATATATTCTAATCATAATAATACTATGTAGTTTTACTTCATTTTTTTGATTATTTTTAAGATTTTTGAAAGTGTCCCAATTTATATGGCACATTTTTTTCGGTCAAAACAGTTGTCTTTATTATAATGGGTATAATTTTTGATTCGATCACGATATCAAATAACTTTATATAGCAATGTTGTAGCCAATCACCATACCAACTGTGACAACTTCAATGCAATATCTGACGAAAATGAGCTGATCTGTAGGTGATTCTGCAATATATCAATATCAATAATTTTAAAATCATCGGGTAATTTAATAATTTAAACAGAAGGTGTTAAACATTTCTGGACAAGACAATTCTGGACTATTTTGAACTTCAAATGCGATTTTCTCAAAACATGCAAATAAACGCTATCCATAATTTTTGTTTGCTAAATTTGGCTGGGGCGGAGAACAAAATTGTGCAATTCGGTGATCTCCAAATCTCCAAGCAATTATGATTAATGGAAAGCAATTTTTTTGATTAAATGTGTAGACGTAAGGTTACGGTATGAGGCCAACCTATAGTCGCGATAATAGTTATAATTACATATAAAGACGATTATTTGGCGTTTTTAATTTTAAAATTAAATTGCTTGAAATTGATTGATAAAAATTCTATGTAGCAAATATAGGTACTGCACCTATGGAGATTTGTTTCGATAAGATCCAATGGAATCATGGTAAAAATCATTTCTATCACTTTTATGAATTAATATCATATTCTTTTGATTATGATATTAATCAAAATGCGGATGTGCCTCTGGAGGGCAGTTTTAAGGTAACGAAAAGCTTATATAGAGAAAATAGTAATAAATTGTATCTTAAGAGCGATGCGAGACTAGGTAGCCATGTTCATATTGATTATTGAACGAAAGAGTAGGTGCGGAATAAAGTGACGTGTGAGGGGGGGGGGGGGCGTTGTGCACTTTTTAATTCTATCTGCGGAATAAATATTCTCATAAAGCTTCATAGCAAATATACTAACTAGTTTTATAGCATGAATATCATGTCGACAATGTAAAATCCACTATGGAATTAATTAGCAATCCAAATCCGAACTGTTAAGTGTTGATATTGACTTACTGTAATGTAATATAGATAGTATTGTATAGCATAGTATAATATGATTATTTAACTTATTATTTAATTTCTTATATTTATGCTTTCAGTTATTCTAGAAAATTGATACATTCATCAGGAATCGATGGATACTACCACCGCTCTATATAATCCGTATATTCCGATACTAAATAAATTAACAAAATTAATAAATGGTACAACTGCAATTGACGATGATGCCCTTAGAGAATTTAAAGAATACCTACAATCGTATAAACATTTGTTAAAAATTCATAAACTGCTTATTAACTCGGAATTGTTGATAGCGAAATTTAACACCATTCCTACATCAGACTTAATTAAATGTATTCAAATGTATAGAGAATCAATTTTTTGGTCAGACATATCCAATGAAATTTTTGAAATATTAGTTTCAACAATTGAAATTGATCAACATAGAGGAGAAGAATTCATCACTAAATTAAGGAGAGTATTTAACGATTATAAATGTAAGAATACTTATATTGATGATATTGAAATCATAATTTATTTACAAGTTGTGAATAGACTAAGTAAATCTCAGCGCAGTTTATTCGAGAAATATACATCCATATTCCTGGAGAGTTGTATAATTTTAAATAAAAATCGTCAAGTTCAAATTCATGGAATATTATGTTTGAAATCTATTTGGAATTATGATGAAGTTAATTTTAAAAATAATCCTAATGTTATATCCGACTTATGTAATCGAATAATTGAATTTATCGATTCAAAAACAGAACATTGTCTGATTTTATTTTGCTATTTTATTGACTACTTTACACCAGCACCTGAACTAATTTTATTCACCGATTCTAAAATTTGGGATGCGTTGAAAAAGGGAGTTTTATCGAATGAGAATTTAAGTAGGAAAATATCCATATTTTTACTAAGAACATTGACCTTAAATTTGACAAATTCAACCAAGCTATATGGAATAGAAATACCGTTAAATGATGATGCAGATAACACAGAAATTTGGAATTTATATTTCACAATTTGTGACAACTTAAACGAAATTCACAGTCACTTAATAATACCTACTCTACCTCAATTGATGGATCGAATTTTATGTAGCCCATTGCATTACGATTGGATTTGGATTTTATTGATAAAATGTCTTTTGCATTATAATAAGACTGTCCAAGAATATGCCGTGCATTTAATTATTGATAATGAATTGATGTTATTGAATCGAATTAAAATTAATTATTGGCTGTTCATAGAATTGTATGAAACGTTCATCAATATTTTAAATAACACATTTTTGTTTGAAAATCCAGATAAGAAATCGTTGAATTTAGAAAAGTTAGCAAAGGTTGTCCTTCTGGACTTAGATATTTGCTTAGAAATCATCAAATCTAAACAATGGAAATCAATTCCTTTTTGGTATATTATTGAATTATTTGATAAATTTATAATAGACAAATTATCTGATAATCAATTACGAACAGCCATTGATATATTGATTAATCGAATCGATTTGATTCCTAACAGAGCCATAAGACACCAGATGAAATTAAAAATATTGGATGGCGTTAAACGTTTGTTACTATTAGAAGATAAATTATCCACAATCGATGTATTAAGATATTTAACTTCATTAAATTTTAATTTGGATTTAATTGAAATTGAAGATGGATATTTGAATGATGATTTTGATACGGTTTCAGCTATTTTTGATTCCACAAATATTTCTGATAAATTAAAAGCTAGATATTGTGGACAAATACCTCAACCGGTGGTTCTTGCCATTTATTTAAAGGTCATTAATAATTTTGAGTACGAAAAGTTAACAATATTTCAATATGCGATATCACACATTTTAAGCAATTTGGATTCTGAAAAAGAAAGAATTTTTGAAAAAGTTTTTCGTTACTATCAACTTCCACCAGCGGTTGATTTATCCAATTTGGACATCACTCATCTTAAAGTATTTCTGTTAAACATTTATAAGTTAAAAATATTGGTAATGAAAAATAAAAGTGATTTATATGGCATTTTTGATGAGTTTATTGGAAGGGTTGAGAATATGCCACATTTAGCTCCAACGTTACTGAATATGTTTGATTATGCCATCAATGTTGATTCAACCATTATAGATGCGTTTCGGAAACGAGAACAATTCTACAGCACATTTTTTGAAACGTTGAGAAGAAACGGGTATGAAGAAGATTTATCCAAGAGTTTACTTTCAAAAAGGCTTTTGAGCGAATGTGCCGAAAATATTCAAATGGATCAACATAAAGTGGTAAGCCTTTTATATTTAATCGACCTTCACATATAAAATAATTTTTCAAATTTTTTAGATTGAAATATCGATCGATCAGCAGCAGTATCTTTCGTTAAAGTCGAATCTCAAAGAATTAAATTATTCGAAATGGAATATTGATTTAAACGAAATCGACACGTAGTTCATTTAACTTCATTACAAAAGAAAGTAATAGTAACATTTTTCGAAATTATATTTAGATTTTTAGCTTCTTTTACGGATAGACGCAACGCATACAAGGACTGCAAAGAGAATTATAATCGTCTCATTCCATTTATCAAGAAAATAATTGGCCTCATTAACGTTATAATCGACAATTTATTCTTGCTTAGAGATGACGTCTGTTATTCACTAATAATTTCAGAGATTTTGGAAGAGAATATTGATTTGGCATACGAAGCTTTAATTAGTGGAGAAATTATCACCAATGAAAAGAGGTGTGCTGTGTACTAGTTGCCCAAGCAAATTTAAATTATAACTTTTAATATTTTGTTTTAGAATGGAAATTGAACTATTTCTGAAAATTTGTCCTAATCTAGCAAAGTAACTTATAAAGAATAAATAAATAATAATTATCTTATATTTATAGTTTTCTTTTGTTCGCAGAAAAGAATCGATATCGTCTATACGATGGAAAATGCTAATTTTGTTAAGAAAATCAAGTAAACAATTTCGATCGACACTATTAAAATTTTTATTACAAAAAAGCATGGAATTGAATACGAGAAAACCTCGTTATTTTCTCAATTCTCTACAACATTGTTATAAGTTAAGAATTGTGCAGGCCATTGCCATGTTAAATTATTATAATCCAGAATGGGATAAAAATTATTTACACGGAATATTACTGGAAAATAATCAATTAAATATTAATTATATTTTAGAGATCATCGTTGCTACTACAATTGAACCAGAAGATATTTTTGATATCTTATCTACGGTAATAATAATAATAATGATAATCAACTAGTGATAATCAACTATACTAATCATATATTAATATAATTTTAGGCAACTACCAACAGTGCTAGACAATCTCTATTTATAATTATGTTTTATTTGTGTTGCAATCGTCCAGTAACTGCTGAATATAGACGCTTATGCATAGAGAAAATATTACCTTGGACAATGGGACAACATTTTGGAACTCGCTTATATGCTCAAATTGTTATTGTTAAATTAATTGAGCATTTTCAATTATTCATTCAATTTGAATTAATTTATAAAACCATAAAATATGCTGTTAAACATTGTAAAGTTCAAAATCAAGCATTAGAAAATATGTTAAATGATTTTCGTTTGAATCATCTCGACTACAATTACTTAAATCATTATACATATTTTCTTTATGAAATCCCATTGCTAACAAAAATGCCAATTGAAGAACGATTTTATCAATCACATTTATATGATATAGAAGGAGACTTAGCTAGCCAATCACAATCCGTAAAGAGTTTGATTGACAAATTAATGTTTGTTCATACTCTTTCAACGAACTACTTTTTAGGCGAAACAAAAATTGATGATGAAAATGTGATTAGTAATGGTACCAGTATTGATAATATTCAACGAAAGATCAATACAAATGATTTATTCACGGAAATTGGTAACTTTAAACAAAACGATGGATTCGATCGTAATGTAAATACATTTTCAGTGTTATTGGTAAATATAATGAAACTTGCCGATTTCATCATCAAATTTAGAACAATAATAAAATTGTTATGATTTTTATTGCTATGATGATTAATAAAAAAATGCTCACTTCTAGACTAGAAGCGGGTGTAGCACATTGGCCAGTTTCTCTTATATTAACTCCTAAGGTTTTTAATTAAATTAATGTATCCCATCTCCAGAACGAATCGGATGGAATAATATTAGTGGCAAGTCTTGTAACACGTATACCAAACTTAGGTGGATTGGCTAGGAGTTGTGAAATATTTGGTGTTAAAAATTTCGTTATAAATTCATTAAAATCAATGGAAAGTAATGAATTTCGAGCTTTAAGGTAGGCACTTCACTCTATAATAACAATTTTATTAATTTTCACCAATATGAATTTCTAAATAGTATGACATCAGAAAAATGGTTACCGATTTCAGAAGTAAAATCATGGCAATTAGAAGATTATTTATTGTCGATGAAACGGCTTGGCTACAGTATAATTGGTGCTGAACAAACATCAAAATCTGTGTCATTGGATCAATTTAAAATTCCTAAGAAAACGATTTTATTACTCGGGTAATAAAAATACATTTTAGTTTATTTAATTAAGTAAATTAAATAATTTTTTTTAATGGTTTCCGATTAGGCATGAGAAGGAAGGTATACCAGCGAAATTATTGACAATATTGGATTATACTGTGGAAATACCCCAATTCGGTGTGGTACGATCGTTAAATGTCCATGTTAGTGGTGCATTATTTTTATGGGAATATGCTAAGCAACACTATGTAAATAAAATATGTTAAAATCGAAATTAACGGATTTTTTTTTATGATTCTTGTCAGATAATGCAATTATATTTAACAACTGATAGATATCTATAATATGGTGAAGATAAAATTTCCCTCAATTGGGCTAATTCGATAAAAATTCCTTTAAAACCCACATCACTATTATTCTGTGAGTATTAGATGGTATGTAGATTGTTCTACTGAGTTAGTACTGCGGTGAAATGATTCTTTTGTGTAGCAAGATAGTATAGTATAGGCGTTAAAAAAATCTATTAACAGCTCACAACAAATCGATTGGTTAAATAAATGGAAACTTAGGAAACTAAAATAGAAAAAATCGAGAGAAGCTCTTAAATAGAAAAGAGATTATCAAGACTTGCCAGTGAATTTTTGCAGCAAGCAAATTTTGACCGCGTATGTCCATTTTTCGAAAGGAATTAGGGAGGGAAGGAAGGGGGGGGGGGGCTGTAAATACATACACATAATTTTACTTAAGAACAACAAATATATAGTACATGTTTAATTTTTATAATATTTTTAAGTTTATTTATTAAATACAATTTTCTATACATTGAATGAGTTAATTATTCCCCTTTTTAATTGTATTAGTAATAGACTTGTATTATGATAATTTAGCTAAAATAAATTGGTATAATTTAATTACAATTATTATCAATTCAAACCAAAAATTATTTAATTATTTTTGTTAGCAATTTTATAATCAAAAAAATAATAATAATAATTTTTACATAACATATATAATTAATTTATATATATTTATTCTTATATAACTTGAAATTTTAAATTCTTTTACTTAAGTACATTTTTTTAAATATCATATTAAATAAGTTATGCTTGATGTGACTTAACTCTAGAAAAAAATGCAAATTTGCGTATTGTTTCTTTTTTCTTATTGGTTTTAAAAATTCCAAAAATGATCCAAAGATATATTTAATTAAATTATTGTTAAAACAAATAATTTAAAAGTGAACTTAAATAACTCGAATAAATATTAACCAAATTTTATTTTGATAATTTATTTTCTTTTAATTAAAGTCATTAATTTATATTAATTTATTCAGTTGATTTTCTATTGTTATTTTTATGTTTGCTTTGCATAAATATTATTTTTTTTATTAATATTTGTTTACTATATAATATCTAAACATTTTATTAAATCGTGTTAAACTTTGCAAAGAATAGGAGATTAGGAATCAATTTAAATACAAAGAGAAATTATAAATTGACTAAAAAGCGTTTATAAGGCATAAAGTCAAATTGCAACACCGTAAGGAAAAATAATGTAACATTTGAAATATTAGAGGATTATTAAAAGTCTAAATAAAATTGAATGGAAGAAAGTAATCGTTTAAATTATTGCAGAAATAATTTTTTTTCGTAAATATTTTGGTGTTTTAACTTCATTTTTTTGTAAAACAAAATTTCTATGTGTATCCCAAACAGATTTAAATAGTTTACTAATTTTCAGTTTGTTTATTTTCTTTAATTAAAAACCCACTAGTTAAAAACTATTATTATTATAACAATAATTTAAAATTAATTAACAAAATTTGCATGTTTTATTTTCAATTTATTTCTTTTTATAATAAATTATCAGTTTTAATTAAATATTATAAAATATTAGCATTTAATCGTTTAGTATAAGAATATTTCCATATGTTATTAGGCTACCACGTAAAAGTTAGAATTGATTATAAATAATTTAATTAATTTTGGGATAACTTTTAAATGTTGCGATTAGAAAGGAGAATAAGGAGAAATTAATTTGCAATAAATTAAATTGCAACGAAAAAACTTATATATAGATTATAGTTGGTAGTTAATTCGTTATAGTTTTTCCATTTTTCCTCATCAGTATATGTAGCTAATAGCTATATATTGTATATAATTTGATTAATTAGTTAATTAATAAGACAGAATGAAATTATAGTATTTATATTGATTATAATTTATTTTAATAGGTATTTTATAATAGTACATTTCAGTAATTATAAAATGTCGACAAAATTAACTGAATAGAAAAGTCATTAGTTTCAGTGTTTTTGTGACGAAGATGCTGAGTCACCGGTACCGGTAGCACCGCTAGGATTAGCAACGTCTGTGGGTGATGCAGCCTGTCCAACCGTACCAGACGGTATAGGTTGAGGTTGTTGTATCGGTGGCTGTACATACGTATATTGCGGCGGTGGTGCTTGTGGGTTATCTCCTGGATAAAATTTAGCTGTTTTTTTTGTAAATATTGTTTTTGGTAATGTTCATTATCGATATGGTGTTTATGTGTTGTGTGGGTTTTTTTTGTTCAGTAATTTAATTGTTGTTAATTACATTAACAAATTTTACAGAAGATGCAAAAACGATAAAAATAATAAAATTAAAGTTAGTAAGTTATTTTATATTTTATTATATTGAATAAATCTTATATAAATAATGTTTACAGGATGATTCAGTGTATAGCACAAACCAATAGCGGCAGGTACTACGGCAACAATTTACTTTCTATCCTCAAAAAATCGTATATATACAACATGTAAAAAGAAACGCTAATTTTTATTTAAAACTAATCCGTAGAATACTTCCAGAAAACTATAATGGGTGAAAGCGAAGCGAGTGATACTAATATCATCATTAACTCTTTGTGTAGAGATCTACAAATTATTGATATCATGCTTATTTCTGGAACAAACTTTACTTTTTAAAATTATTTTACCAGCCTTAACTGTTTAATTTGCATGACAAGAAGCACCAAAACTGAAAGACAAATGGCTGGGTTGCTGTAATAATCAGAGAGAAACAACACTATGAAATAGCCACTTGCATTATATCGGAACAGCTTGCCTTCCGAACAACGTTATAAAAGAGGAACAATTAATAATTTATCATTATTGGCAGTAAAACATCTTTCTAGAATATCAGTTTGGATTCGCAGAATCACTCTTCAATTTAACTAGAATATTCATCGAACGATATCGGTAGTTGAATGGTTATAGATAAAAGAGTACTGTTTAGCAACCTTCCTTCACGTTACACAAGCCTTCGATAAAGTATGGCAAGAAGGACTGTAACTTGTATAAACCGCGATAAATATTAGATGAACATAACGTAATACAGTCATGAATTATTAATCGAAGGTATACGGAGTTAGGTAGTGTATTAGCACGAGTTATCTACATATTATTTACCTATTCTTAAAGCACTATAAAATACAATAGTGGGTGCAAACCTTAGGATCAACGATCAATATAATAAACTTGTCCACGGAGAGAAGGACGGATTACATCGGACAAATATCATATGATCGTACTAAAATTCTATGAGGTTTCGCTATACAAATTGATTTTCAAACTAATCTTATCATACGCGTGCTTCTATAGGTCGATCAAACCGATATCGATTATGGCATATATAGAAGTTTATTAACTTATTTATATTTTTTATTATAACACCACTATGTACATTGTTTAATTTTTAACGTCCCGAATTTATAAACTTTTAATATAAGATGTTAAATATAATAGTAAACCCATGTACCTGTTCTTTCAGTTTGTACTAATGTACTGCAACACCCTGTACTAATTGATGTTTTTTTCTACAGATCGTCAACGGACAGAGTAATGCATCGTATTTTACCTCAATCTCTACTATACGAGTATTTGTGATATATTGTGTGATATTTATCCTTGAACTTAGCGCTGGATTACCGAATGATTTGATTCAATGAGGTAAGAATGCCACATTCCTGGACTAAAACTAAACTTGCATATGCATGGTATGTAATTTGAAATTGTGGGGATTTTGGGGTCCCTGAATATTGGAGCAATTTAAATTGATATTCATTCAAAATTAAACTGAAATTTAATGGAAGATCAGTTGAAATTTAAAAATATCGTTGTTGAATCAAGCTTTTTGGTCATACACTTTTCTCGAAAGTAGCAGAGAGGTAATCTGAGTGAAGAGAATTTTCGGGTTTAGAAATGTTCTTATTTACCGGATCTTACAATTAAAACAAATTCGTTTGATTTCTTTTTGTATTTTGTCCGTTTGGGACTTAAGTATAAGCTATTGCAGACCGCTATTTAATTTCTGCTGCTTTCAAGTCCCGACTATATAATTTTTTTAAAAATATTTCAGTTGAATTCAAAGTAATAGTGAAAATATTTAATAAATAATTATCTCTTATTACCATACCTATATCTTTATTCTTTTATATCTACCTAAAATTACTTTTAGGTGTTTTTTTCTATGCTACAGAGCACTGCAATCATCAAAATCATAGGTAGAGGCGAGGGTAAAGAATGCAAATTGCTACTATTAATAAAATCTTGCCAACATAGTATTGTCTAGCTTCCTAAGCTCAATTTAAAAAAATATCATAGTTGGATATGTATATCCTCCAGAGGCTTTCAGAAAATTCTATAACACATCATTTATTTCATTTTTCTAACGTTTTTATAAAATTCTTAGATTTCAAAAATGATAATAAATTTTAATCAAAATTTTGTCTGAAATATCATGCAAGCAACCGAAATCGATCTCTTAGTTTGGAGATCAGTATGTTAAAAGATATTATACTTTTTGTCAATTTTTTCAATTAATTCAATATTTGAATTTGAAATTATTAACTTCCTTAATTTTTATAATTTATTTTACCAGATTCAAGTCATCGCAAATGTACCATACAGTCAAGTTTGTTCATATTTGTCATTCAATGCCCGGAAAAGGGGTTACTTGTTAAATAATTAATTACATTATTTTAAGTAATTTAAGCTTGCTGTGTTAAATTTGGATTCACGGGCTGCAGTGTGTGTACATTCCTTGTGTGACTTTTAATACCATGTATAGGGAGAAGGGCGATCAGGCGAATTACTCGTCTATATTAAATTCTCAAAAATCTGAAATTTAATTATCTTTAGTTATAACAAGTTCAAATTGCTTAGCCCTGATCGCCCTCTTGCTTTTTATCAATGATATTACATATATCTAAGAGTTTTTGCCTAAAGCGATGATATTGAAATACTGAATATTTTCGCATGCAGTATATTAATTACATTAAAAAAAATTAAAAAAAGTGATTGAAATGAAAATCAAAACTAAAAAAATAAAAAAATTATCCTTTACAAGTTTTTTCAAAAATACTGGTAAATCTAAATATGTAATTTATCAGAATAGTAGAGTGAGTCCAGTTAGTCGAGTGAGAAAGCTGATAAACGAAAAATGAAAGATAATCAAATGTTCACTACGAATTATGTAACTAATGAATTAACTATTAAAGTTGTTGCTTAAGGAGTGTATAGAATTTGTATTTTTGCAGAATTTAGATGTAAAGGACTTTGTGAAGTAATAAATGTCTTGCTTGTGGTATTGTGTATACTGTTTGAACATGTTTCGAGAATTAATTGAATACTCTCATTTAGTATAGGAGTATAATACGGGTAGTATTTATTTAGTAGAGTTAGGTGAGAAGATATACACATTAAAAAATAAAACATTTCTAAACAACTTCATTAACAACATTTAAAATAATTAATTGCAACCATATATTTGAAGTATTATAGAGGCACATTATAATGGGCCATTCATAATAAATCGGGTAATAGAGTGATCAATCTTTTTTTTTTAAAAAATAAAGATCTAATACAGTGTACAAAATATTAAGCCACTAACTATGAAACCAATTAAGAAATTGAAATTACGCCAAACTATATCAATTTCAACCAATATAAATAAAAAATTATCCAATCATGTAAATGCACAGTGCAACAAAAATCGCAGAGCTTCATAGATTTGACTGGTTAGTAGAAACAATTGGCAATACATGATTTCCTAAAACAACATTATCTAAAATTTGTCCAGGGTGTTGCGATCCCAGATGTTAGAATTTCATCCAGATTTGTCCTATATTAAATATCTGTTTCATTAAATAGAATTATAATTTGTAAAGTAAATTAGATCTGGGTTAGATGGAAGACTTATTTGGTGTAGCTCCGAGGTTCAGGCATCGATTGCGCGATGCGAATTAACGGGTAGGTTCCTAGTTTCTTTAGATATACAACAGCGGCGTGCAGTCTAATGCGCAGAAGGCGGAGAAGGCTGAAATATCAGCAAAATCGTAACCAATTATTATTTTCGAGTTAATGCATTGACGAGAGATAAATTGCCTCTTGCTCGAACTCTATTGAGAGCGTCAATTTTAATTAAGAAAGTAGTACGAAGACCCATTGGAGTTGGTTGGGATCGAAATTTAGTTATAATAGAGAAAGTATTATAGAATCTAAATTAGATCTAGGTCTAGATTACATAAAGTTAGAATATATTGTATATTAAATGAGTATATCTCGGAACATGATGGCAAATATGGGTAAATGTTTAGGACAAGGTGCTACTATTTCAACATTTCTCCATTACAGTGCACTCGCGATGGAGTGAACTAGTAAAAATTTCTTCTGTTCACTGTACCGAAAAGTTCACATTAGTGGATGTATATTTTTTAATTCATTTTAGCTTTAAATCAATGCTTATTCATTAGTGAAATAGCTGAAAAGAAGTTCGTAACGGGTTCGTTAAAATAACGAAGCCCAATAAGTACATTAAGTATTTAGTTTAAGTACATAAAGTATATTATTTAATAGAAATGAAATAATGATTACAAACAATTTTAATTTTTCGTGAAATAGTCTGTCATCTTCTTCTATTTGTTTTCCTGTGTGGATAGCAGAACAGCTTTCTGTTCTAATCTACTAAGCGTAAATATATCATTGTAGTCGCTACACTGTTCTTCAGCCCATTTTATCACATTATTAAAAACTTGAATGACTTCTGGTTGTGACGATAATTTTTCTATAGCAATTGTCAGCAATCGAAAAGCGACTCGGTTTTTAAACCTTTATAGCCATCCATCGCCTGCGTTAAATGTCCCTCCGATTTTACCCTCGTATACCTTAAAAAATGGTAGGGCTTTCTGACGTAAAATCACTCCATTGAATGGTACAAGTCTCTCGCGTTGTAAGAACCAACCATATAGGGCTTTTTCCAATCTTGGCATCTAAACTTTTCTTAATGTTTTTTTTTCTCGGTCCATTAATTGTATCCGAAACTGCTGCGACGATTTTATCACTGCCAAATATATGTTACACTGATACCCCTTTCTGATACTTACAATTCTTACTAAAGATATTTAAAAATCCCCGTAGTGCTTTTCACAAGTGCAGGTTTTGCTTTTTTATAGTTTAATCTATTGAAAAACAAAATCATCGTAGGAATGTCATTGTTGAAGTACAGGTATTTTTTTTGTTCACTCTATCGAATGATTAAATTTTGAATTTGTTCACTCTTTAAGGTTGTCAATGAAAGAAATTACGTGTTCACTCTATGGAGTAGTTCACTCAAGGCATTGTTCACTATATCGCGAGTGTACTGTATTTCGCATTTTTATTCAACTCTCCTACTACACCCGATTTGGGATTAATAACTTATGGATCCGTGAAATGTCAGGAATGGTTAGGAACAAGTCGGAGATAGTGCAGAAAATTTACCATTATATATTTTACTGAATTTCTCTGATTTTTCCGACTTTCCAAGACTTTTTACTACCATTTCGCGACTATTTTCCACCTTACTCATTCATAAACCTCTTCTATCGAATTTACACTGCTTTGCTTGGTTAAATTTGCATGAAATTTGCCCCATTTTCCCACTTTGCTTGGCCATTTTACGTTTTAACGACTTTTCTTCATTTTTAATTAATTTTCCCAAATTTTATCATTTCTACAGCTTATCGCCGAATTTTTTTTTGTCTATATATATTCTCGCGAATTTTGACCGAGAAAAAGCTTGATAAATCAGACAAATGTTAGGAAGAAATAGGAAATATTGAGAAAACCCATGTAAGGTGGACAAGTCCGGGAATCAATTTTGGACAACACCGATATATTGGTAAAATATGGCGAGAAATCGAAAAAAAATTTGAACGAAATAAGAAAAAATTACCAATAATTTTGGGAAAAATTGGATAAGTCGAATAAAATAAGAAACGTCTAGAACTCTAGAACGACGTCTCTGCCAAACAAAGACAAAGACTCTTTGGAGGATACCGGTATGGCTCTGTACACCTAGCATAATAGGCTATGTCCTTCCTGTGTCCTAGGAATCCTTCTGGGATATATCCAGGCCCGATTTCAGGACACTATCTAAAGAAATGACGAAGTTTCAAATAGTTATTTTATCCTAGGTCCTGCACAATCGCTATAAAACAAGTAAATAACAATTTTCCAATATATTTACTTAAAACGGTTTGTCTTATTTATTATCAATCATTCTAGGCCTATTTTAGGCTTATTTAGGACGATGGTTAGTCCATGACAATTATTAAAAATCGAATATTTCAAAATAGAACTTCTTTGAATAGTTATAGGGTATAAAATTGATTTTAGGCAGTTAGCTACTTAAACTCATTTAGATGTTGGCTTCTGACGATTCCTCGGAAGATTTTTTTACGTTTCTTATCTAAATTATTCTTTAAAAACTATATAATTTTCTCAAGAATTTCAAATAAATTATTAAGAACTTGACAGATCTGTAAATTAAATTTTCAATCAAATATTGGATAAATTGGCGCTAGGGAATCAATTGTCGGTATTTAGGGCATCACTGTTAGGAAAAATATTACGTCTTACACGGAACGTTACTTCTCCTAGCGATTTCTACGATAAGTGATTTGTTAGAGAGTGGTGAAAATTTTCGTAAGATATTCCTTCCGATTGTCCGTAATTTGTCTATAGAAATCCTGAGGAATTTTGAATGATCCTTAAAATTATATGACCGTAAGGAATTATATATACTTATATCTTAAAAAAGAGCCCAGAAGCTTTCCTAAACGGTACGTTGTTTTCTAATTTATAGTGAGCCTAATATACGAGCTGCCAATAGCTTAGCTCTGACATTTTTCTAAAGAATGTTATACAATTTCAGAGTAATTTCTTTTAAGTAAAGCAAGCATATGATAAAGGCTGTAAAATGTTGTTAAGGTCATAAAATTCTGCACACCCAATGGATTTGCTGACCGCACGCTACTGATATACAATGACTTCTTAAAATTGAAATACCGATATTATTCAAATATCGAATGGTCAATCATCAAATATCTAAATGATCAAACACCACGATTTTTATTGTGCTGGCCTTGTACAAAACGTTATCTTTGCAGGGCGTAATTTCCATTTAGTTTCGTTGTGATAATTCACAGCCAACTTAATTTTTGACAGACAGGGGTAGCAAAACAATTAGTTACATCCTAACTAGCATTGCAATATACATAATTATAATGACAGTATTCATGTGAAGCGAAGTGAACGTCAAAACGAAGCAAATGGAAATTCCGCTTCGCATACTTTTTATTTTTAAATACACAACATCTATTAATGCGAAATTAAATTAAATTTCTATGAAACGAAAGTAAACTAATACAATTAATTTTTTTATAGTTGTTCTGATTATATTTACTATTTGTTTGGCTTTGGTAAATTTTTTTGTCGGACTCCCCGGCCTATTATTTCGGATATTTTTGTGACGAAAATGAAATACTTTTTATTTTATATGGATTTTATGATATTTGAATTTTTACATATATTAATGTGAGAAGATTTTATCAGGCGAAAATTGGTTTTTTATTATAATAGTCACCGGTCTACATGAAGTTTGCTATAAATGAAAATACAAAAGAAAAAATAATACAAATCAAATAGGGATTTCCACACAATTCAAAGTATAATTTGTCTACAATTATGAGTTTATGGCAAATAAAAACAATTTATAAAAGTTAATTTTTAAAATAAAAATATGATAGTATAAATTCATTATTTATAATTATAAAATACAATTAAAAACAAATAAAATATAAATAAGTAAATTAATTAATAATTTTTCGGTGTACTTACATACGAGTATCGCCAGAATAACCAAACCAATCACGCCCATAATTATCATCATCTAAAAGAGAAGTAGTCTGCCAATTAATTGACATCTTTAATTAATTATTACCTTTAAATTTTGTAACCAAAATTTCCTTTTCAATTTTCCTGCCTGCTGTTCAAATTGTGATGCACCTTGTTGCAAAGCATCAGCTCTATCATCCAATTCAGATAATTTTTGATCTCGTTCTAACACTTTTTCAACATTTGTTTTCATAATATCAACCACCTTTCCAACATAATTAATAATTAAATTTAGGATAAATTAATAAACGAATATATATATTTAACCTCGTCCACTTGGGCTTGAGTCTGCTGTAGACGCTTCTGTGCAGCAATTTGTTGTGGTGTTCGTGGTCCACCAACAATTCCATCATCATTTGGTTCACCAGCTGGCGCTGTCGGTGGTGCTAATCCATCAGCCCTTTTGATTCGCGTATTTATGTTTCAATTTTAAACAAATTATATTGGTTAATATTTTCATGGTTTATGAGTTAAATAACTCTACTCTACTATACTCTACTCTAGAGGTTAGGATACAGATTTCACCTTTTGCCCTTTGAATCTATTGGTAATAGGTATAATCGTTCAGGGGATGATTAAACTTTGAGATCTCTAAATGTCTGTTTAGTTTATTTAAATTTTCCTTTCATTTCAATTTTTAAATCAAAAGCTTATATAGGTGGGAAATTCTTATGTAGACGTTTAATATGTATAAGTTCATGATTACTAATAGGCTATCTCAAAATAGCCGTATTTCAGGAAAGGTTTGTTTTGAATAAAAATAAATATGGAATAATTAGAATTTATTACCGTACTACAAAATAAACATGGAATATTAATGATGTAATTCGTTTGTATTTTTCTTAATACATACATTAAAAAAATGTTTGTGTGGAGCAGGGGTGCTCACGTAAAATTATTTTAGGGGTAAGAAAAAATATTTTGAAATTATTTCTGGTTAATGTATAACTAAATATTAAAAAGTAATTGTTATGATTTATTTTGGTCATTTTCTTCATTTTCATTTAATTCACATGTTAATTTTTATTTTGCTTTGCCATTGTTTAAATTTAAGCCATAAAATGAAAAAGCAATAAAAATAATTGTAATTAATTAATTAGTGGAAATATGAACTATGAGTTTTCATCCCTAGTTATCCCAATTCAAATATGTCCCCATATTTAAAATCACCTTAATGGGGGCTTTACTTAAAACGAGTAGAATTATTTAACACAAACATGTGATCAGGAATAATTTACCGCCCCGAAAATTGAGAAAAAGTAAGGTCTTTTTTATCGGACTAGGTGGGACTCGACCCCACATCTTCCATATATCTAGTACGGATGCCCTATCCATTTCGACTACCAGGCCAACAAGAACCACTTTCTCTCAACTATTCATATCATACCGATGCTTATTTTGGTTGCAGCAATCATGCGAATAATTAATTCACTTCAACCAAAATAGAGATCCCCCCCCCCCCCCCCTCTTATTTTTTTCCAAAGCTCTGATCTCAATACATATCATATCATTTAGCCCGACACACCGGGTGGTTTTTGAGATATAATTTTTTGACTTTCACTTTTCCAACATAATATTCACTTATTTGAGGGATTATTGAAGAAAATTTGCTGTATTAATTATTTAGGTGCCGAAATTTAGATTTAAAACTTACTTAATTCTAAATTAATAAGAAATTAACTAATTTTGAAAAGGATTTATTGATCAGTGATCACACAATTATAACAGGGTGTTTCAAACCAACCTCACCTCATTTAACTTTTGAAGGATAGGAGGTAAAAAGTTGAAATTTTGATAGGATCAATGGCATTCTACAGTCTCTCTTTTAATTCATTAAACCCCCACACCGACCCTCGTGCGGGGTAGGGGGAGAGAGGGGGTTGAAAGTTTTAAATAGTACGTGGGGTCGACTGATAGCTCATTTGAATGGATTTTCAAAGACGAATACAAATTTATAAGATATCAGAAAATTCTTAATTCTTGGAAATTTTTTAAATTTCTTATTCTTTATATTAAGTTTATCTGTCCTATTGAACTTTCAACATTCAGCAGAGAGGCAAATGATTATCAGATAATTCCCGAGAGTGAAAAAACAATTGATCGAAAACAATTTTCCAAATGATAATTTATTGAAAGGAATTTATTAAAAGGGCCAAAATTTAATTTAAGTTAAGGTGTAGTTTTCACAGTGGATAAAAATATCGAACAAAGAGTTTGTCGCAAATTTTGTGTTCCCGACCAAATTTCATGTACGGAATCGTTACGATTGTTAGAAGAGACTTATGGTAATTCAGTTTTACCTAAACTCCAAGTCTACGACTGGTACAAAGTCTTTAAGGACGACGGTTTGGACGACCTTCGGTTGGTTGGTTTTGGTGGATAGTTTTGGCATGAAACGCGTCGTGGCTCGACTCGTCCCGGTAAAGCTGAAATTCCTTCGCATAGAGCCTCAATTGTGACTGAATTTTAGTCCAAAAACGCAGCAAATACCATCGTTCAACCACCGTATTCACCAGTTTTGGCGCAGTTCGACTTTTTTCTTTTCCCAAAGGAAATAAAACAAAACTCGTGGAAAGAGCTGAAAGCCATACCAAAAAGTGCTTACAGTTTTTAGAGGGCTTGAAAAAACGATGGTAAATCTAATGGGTATTGCTTTGAAGACGACAAAATAAATATTGATGAATAATTTAATTTCCGGATACTTTAGTGTATATTAATTTCAAGCATTTAAATATAAACTATTTTTATGATTACAGAAAGTGTATTTTTATTGGTTGGTATTTCTTTGTTCAGGATATCCATTGTTCTCAGTAAATTTAGTCTGAATCCTTGTCAAAATTGTGTTAAAGTAGCTATTTGAATATTTTAAAAGAATTTGGTTACGCATAGTTTAAATTGAAGTTAAAAGCTGTCGCACTTTCAAGTAATCATCCCTTTCGAGAATAATCGAATATTTTTCGTTATCCATGATATAATGAATAACAATATTATAATAGTTAAAAGATATAGACCATATTTGTTCATGCTATGTGTCGTAATAACTATACGTATAATAGAAATGATTATATATGAAAATAGAAAAACGATCTGAAAAATCGATAAAGGAAAAAATTTGTTTTCCTTGATGATTTGCTTCCTACGTGGAAGATTACAGAAAATATGTAATAAATTTAATTTAATTTTCGTAAATAAAATTGTTAATACAATTTTGACAAAATTTTCCGCTTCCAGACGGTTTAGATATTATACGTATGCCATTCACGTTATACATAGAATCGAAATGATGGTAAAGTAGTCCATCGATTTCTTATGAGAAGCTAATATAATTTTCATTCGGAAAATTGTTCAATTTATTCATTGAACGTCTAAATCCAATTGATTTAATTATATAAAAGAAAATTTAATTCTCAGTTACGATGGTGAAAGTGATATAATGTGAATTTTCTTTTTTTTCTTTTTTTCAGATAAACTATCATTTGGATTTCTTTTATTTAAATATACTTACATTTTTGATTCCTTTTTTCCTTTCTAGTCCACTTACGACTTTAATAATGCGGATTATTCAGTATTCCTCCTATTAAATTATTAGTTCATAAATTATCAGTTTAATTTCAGCCCTTCTAAGTAATTTTACCTATAACTAAACGATGAAAATTGCAAAGTGAATTTCCACAATATACCACAGTACACACCAATACAGCTTTCACAAAATGAATCGTTTTTATATGAAAATTTTACTCCCTTCCGAAATATACGTTCCCGAAGAAAATTCTAAAGAGGTCGACAGTGAATTTATTTTATTAAAAAATTTTTGGAAATTACATTCACTTTTTCAAATAAATATTTTCAAAATAAGATTTTTATTTTAATATTCCAGGACTTTAAATATAATTCAATAATTAATTAAGAATTTTTTTATTTTATGTCGATTTTTCTTCCCTATACCAAACGTTTTTCGTCATCACTTTGGTCTCGTATGTCCAATACCGCTCCGATACGAAATGATTACGAACGGAATGTTCCTTTCCATCATACAAATTCACCTACAAGGGAAAATTTTCATCTTCGGAAAATGTGATGGTGGATATTCATGGTGGTGTAGTGATTTGTGTGAAATAATTCGCATGCGTTTAATCCATTGATTAAAATTATACCGTGTAATATATGCAATGCTTACGAATACATTTGGAAAAAGAAATGTAATATTTTCTTTTGAATGGCATGAGGGAAATGTTTAATGGATTTCATATAATATTAAGTATTATGTTACTATTAGTGTGGAGTGATTACATGCAGCGTCGTTTACGGCTGTTATTTTTGAATAAAGAAATGTATCATTGAATTTACAAATTATTAAAAAAAAATTTTCAGGTTATAGTTATTAGTTGGTTTTTTGTAGCTGATTTTTCGCTGTGATTTTTTACACAAGAAAAACAAATTGTATCTTTTAAAATTATGTGTATAATTTATAAATTTAAAATTACTATTTTAAAAATATATTGATTTATTATTTTGAAAATTGTATAATGTTAATTTTGAAATTATTTATTAAGTAACCCTTTGATTTTAGTTCATTTTATTATTTATTAGTTTAGTTATGTATAATGGCAAATAATAA
>JANTOP010079992.1:0-39739 GCA_027564815.1 Symmerus nobilis | reverse complement strand
AAGGTCACATATTCGAGTACTCTATCTACCGATATAAAATACCGTGTGTAAATTTACATGTAGAATAAAGTAGCAACAGTGCATATAGGTACCGGTACATAATACAATGTAACGAGTACTTATAAGTTAAACGGATCCGAGTACTCGGATCCGAAAAGTTACTACACTTTGCATCTCTAATAGGAATAGGTCACGTAAATAACCTTACTTGAATTCATATAGAAAATTCCTAACTTTAAATTGCCCGGAAAGTTATAAGTACCAATTTCCCTGAAATTTACCGATTTTGCTCCTGTTTTTTTTTATATCATCCGCTGGGCCGCGTATAATAATATTTTCAAATAACTAGCGGGCAAAAATATTGGTAATTTTCCTTGCAGATATTGTAGATACAAAATTTGATTTAATACGAAAATTTTTATTCGAATTTTTACAAACGACAAAGATACGGAAATAAGAAAATGCTAATAAAACTGATAAAATTTCTAACATTTTCTTAAGGCCATAATTTCTGCACATTTCATGGATATTTTGACCGCACGCTACTGTTATGCAGCAAGTTATATTTTTTAAATGACGGCGAATATCAAAAATTTTAAAATCCTGAATTTGCCTGCAATTTTCCATTTCTTTGAATATTTTTTTTTTCAACAAATCCTGAATTTGAAAAAAAAATTTCTTCGGAACGGTAACACTATTTTTTCGGAATACTGAATATTAGAGTGTGATCGCCATATCTAATCGCAAAGCTATAAATTCTTAGCGGCTCACAATTGCCCGTAGTATTTAAGAAAGAAAGATATGAAAGATTCGTTGACTACTTCGATTACTCGTGCCGTGGTTAACCCTAACTATTACCGTCAGAATACTTAAAATTTGGTTTGTAAATCAGAGCTCAGAAATCTGGTTCCATATGAGTATAATAGTCCCATAACCTTTGGCATAATAAATCAGATAAAGA
This sequence comes from Symmerus nobilis, assembly GCA_027564815.1. Classification (NCBI taxonomy): domain Eukaryota; kingdom Metazoa; phylum Arthropoda; class Insecta; order Diptera; family Mycetophilidae; genus Symmerus; species Symmerus nobilis. Next base: position 38,778 of record JANTOP010079992.1, on the reverse strand, counting down.
CTAGTTGATAATATTTCATAGTTTAGGAACTCATACCTAATATTTTCTTTACTTACTGACTAACTTACTTACCTGCTTACTTAGGTACCTAAGAGTTCTTACTAAAGGAGTTCTTACGGCAATCTAAACTCCATCAGAGTTCTTTCTGTAATTAATGAAGTTGTAAGTGTAAATATTCGCGAAGTACCAATAATTTGCAGTAATATTCATAGAAGAGGATATATAGAAACGATTATATAGAATACCATTTTTCCAAAAACATAATCTCGGTTATCCAAAGACTCAACGGTTCAAAGTATCGGAAATTAATTCATGAATAAAATTACGGGTCAGGGAAATTGTTAACCGCCAGATCTTTACACTTTTATTCATTCAACAGTTGAATCATTGGCGTGCAGTATCGTGCGCAGAAGGCGCAGAGCACACCTGAAATATCAACAAAATCGGAACTAATTTTTATTGCTGCAAATTGCCAACTCAGATTATTATTTTACTAATTTTTTTACCAACTTTAGATTGAATTACGAGGAGAAGAGAGAGGTGAAATTAAAATCAGTAAAATTGAAGATTTTCTGAAAGAAGCTTTAAGAATCTTCCAAAAGCCTGGCGTCCAAAGCTTCTAATTAAAATATTATTGTGTTTTATTCATTATCAAATCTATTTTATCTTCCGATAAATAAATTTAATTTAATTTTCAATATTTACTTATATACTTTCAATGAGATTTCGAGACATTTGAAGCATTTTTCTTTCGTGAAAACTCGAAACTTCGTAAAAAGATCGATATCTGGATAGAAAATAGATTTAATACGTAAACAATTAAGTTCGAAACTTTGAGTTTTCTTTGAGCTTGCAATGGACTGAGAAAGCTATTATTTTATTTTATTAAAATTTCATAATTTTATTTTACATTTAATGAATCGAATGAAATTAAGATTCTAAATTATAAAAAATTACATTTTAATTTTAAGTTTTCAGTGAGTTTTCAAGATTTTTAAAACTTTATTTTGGATAACTTGAAATTTTGTTAAAGGATCGTTATCTGGATAGAAAATAGTTTATTAAACGTACAAAATTAAGTTCCAAACTTAGAGCTTTCGTTGCGCTTTAATAATTTGGACAACTTTCTGCGAAAATTCCAAATTTGATTTAAATTTAATGAATCGGATAAAAATTCGATTCCAAATTGTAAAAGGAATCCCAAAAAGGAATTTTTATTTTAAGCTTTCGATGAGCTTTCGAGATTATTCAATCCCTTTTTGGGAAAACTTGAAGATAAGATCTTTTCGTTATAAGATCGTGATTTAGATAGAAAATAGATTTAAAAACGTAAAAGAGAAGGTTCGGAAAATAAAGCTTTCTGGGAGCTTTTAAGTTTTTACAGAGCTTTTGCATGAAAAATTTAGTTTCAATATTTTTGTATTTTTCCTCAACTAATTTATAAACTTTCCGCAAAGGGCTGATGTTATTCTATCAAATCATGAAGGGTTTGCCACTAAAGCTTGGAAAAATGTTGAACAAAAGGTACTCAGACTTATTTGCCTGTCGTTTCTGCTCACCTTTTTTATCAGAAACAGATACCATCGATTTTTCTGGAATTTATTGACTTTTATGAAATTTCTTATTTTTCAACTAATTTTCATAAATTTTTCGAAAATTTATTAAAAGTTAAGTTTTTTAAAAATCTTCGAATTAATGTTTCAGTTCAGTTTCCTGGACACATTATTCAGTTATAAAGTCGTGTTCATCTACACTTGCACTACACCCTGCATAAATAACAGATGTATAATTTATTAAAGATACTTAATTTAAGCAGTGAAGGTCACTTGCGTCTCATATAATTTTTCGCCCATTTTCAGAGGAAAAGGAAACATTTCATTTTAATTACATTTTGCTGTTTTTCTCTATAAAAGATCAGAGACATTACATTACCCTAATATTTGGCGATGATTCAGATTGCGCTTTCGAAGCTTTAGGAATTTTAATTCTTTATTGCTGTAATAATTTTAATTTAATTGTTGTAATGTTTTTAAGGGTATTGGCCCGAAACCTTGAAATTATATAAGAAATTGTCGCTCATCAGACATGTAGTACATACATACAATAAAATAAATTGTAGAGAGTAATTAAAATTATGTTCAATTGTCTGAAGAAATTCAACTATTGTCTGAAAGGGTTAACCTTCATGAAAATATTTTACAATCGCTCAGAATTTAATGGTTTATTTTTAAGTAATAAAATTTCAATTATCCATTTTGACACGTGTATGCCGAGGATAAGCTATTTTCGAAAATCGAAAAATATTTATTTTGGTAAGCTCAAGAATTTCCTAACTGTCTGGCTTCTGAAGTATTTTAAGTACGGAGCTTGTTATTTTAGTTTTTAACTAAACATTTCCTAATCTCTGGTACATGATACATAATACATAAATTCTAAGCATAAAATACAACACGTTTTTCATAAAAAACCTTGACATAGACGCAAATGCTTCTAAAACCGGAAAAATTGGCTTGTAAATATATATATTTGAAAAATAACAACACATTTTGGGCTAACTGCCAAAATGTATTTCAACCAGATACATTATGTTTTACTATTTTATCTAAGGATATACTTAAATTCATACATTTGTAGATAGATAATAAAATTTTATGTTTAAATTATCTAAATCTAAATTATGTTTTTTAATTCAAGATTTCTCAAAATTAAGTGCTTCTCTATATAAATAATGAAAAGCAATAGCGGAAAACTAATTCTCAACATTTGTATACAATAATAATAATAAAACGAAATTTGAAAATTACATGAGTGGTTGGTTGGGTGTGAATGAAAATTCAATTTAATAAAATTAAATATTAAAGAAATCGTTTTTCATTTTTCATGATACATATACCAATATTTGTATTATATGAATAATTGTTGTAAATTCATATATGAATATCAGAATGGATAATAAATTTCATTTTTAAATTCTCTGGGTGACATGACATTATGAATTGTCAGGCGGGAAATTAACCTCAATTCCTGGCGCCTATTTTGCTATAGATTACTGGCGGCAGGGATTTTTTGCAATTAACAAAAATCATGATTATTTTTAAATAAAAATTGTTTAAGAAATCAATCCGAAATTATTTAATTTGGACTATTCCAAATGTCCGAGGGTAGCAAATAAAAAAAATGTCATTCAATTCCGAAAATTTCCCAAAATATTTTAAATCAGGGCACGAATGCGCATGTTCATTAGATTTAGTTAGTAGTCGTAATCTATCAATATTTAACTTAACGCTATCTCTATGTTCCTAGAAATTGTTCTATTTCAAATCTATCCCCGATCTCTCATCCCAGAAAAATTAAATATCCCAATATAAATAAAATAAAAATCCCACGAAAAAATACACCGTCCAAAAAATGAACTACTAAATAATTAGTAAAAATGTCCACAAACTAATGTAAAGCGAGAGGCTTAAGTAATTTAGACGTGATAACTTGGGAAAAATCCTAATATATTAAATTTCCCCAATAATTTTTTTCAATTGACTTTTAATTTTAAATACTGAATTTAAATTCCACAAAATTAGTCATTTCACCAATTACCAATAACGAATGATTTAATTAAAATATCAGCAATATTTGTTCTTTATAATTTATTTAATTATTTTAATTCATTTTTAATTTACTATTTAAAATATAATAATTATTCTAATTCTTAATTCTTGCGCTTGCCATTTCAATTTTAAATATTTATTAATTAAATTCATTTTTCTTAGTATAAAATTTAAAAATAAAGAATTAACAATAATTATAATAAAGACTAATTTCAAAATTCTATTCTATGGCCAAATTATGAATTTTTTAAAAATTCCCGATTTTCTTTAGCAATTTCAATTCATTTTCTTGCTTTTTCGTCAACATTTTTAAAGGGACATTTTTTTTAAATTAACTCGATTTGATTGAAAGTTTTTTCCTGAATTAGACCAGATCAGGTAGATACAAAACCAATTTCGGGAATTTGGAAAAATAAATTTCTGGGCGAGTTATTAGCTTTTTTAAAATCTATAAATTTCTTAAATAATCTTTAGTTAATTTTATCGCTACTTTTTAAAGAAAATTCGCTCGATTTGGTTTAACGTTTTTTTTCCTGAATACTTGATGATGTAGAGTAAAAACTAAATTCGAGATTTGGGGAAAAAAATATCTGAGTTATGAAATTTTAAAAATCCATGATTTTCTATCAGTTAATTTTCATGCTATTTTCTCTTCAAAGTTTGTAAATACAATTTTTTAAGAAAGTTCGCTGGACTTGGTTGAAACTTTTTCCTGGTACTTGATTACTAATTACTTTACTTTACTTGATTACTAATGTGGCGATTTTGCAAAAGTGCATTGAGAGGCATTTTCCTCCCAACGAAATGCAATCTAATTTTTTTAATGAAATCCGAAATTTTCGATAAAAAGTTCCGTAGAAATTTAAAAATCGGGAGAAATGTTACATTTCGGTTTTAAATTTATACGTGTTAAAATGTATATTCTATCCCATAAATTAACATTGATACTTAAAATTGTCTGAAAAGAGCTGTAAGCACCGTCCATACGCTTATCCAAAACTTTAAATGAATATATAATTTTATTCATTATCAGATCTATTTTACCTCGCAAATGAAATCGGAAACTCTTGTTAAAAGCTCCGTTGAAAATTAAAATCTCTATGAAAGCTTCAATGAATTGAAGGCATTCATACTTCTTGTTTGCCCTTTCTTGAAAAATTCATCAATCGGTCTGAAATAAAAAAAAATATATATGCTTTCAACGAGCTTTCAAGATTTTTGAAGCTTTTTTTGTGTGAAAATTTAAAATTTCTTAATTGAGCCGATGTCTGGATAAATAATAGATTTTAAAACGTACTAAATTAAATTCGAAACTTAGAGCTTTTATAGCGCTTTCAATAGTTTGGCCAAGCTTTATATTAAAATTCCATTTTTCATTTTAATTTAATGAATCGGATAAAAATTCGATCCCAAATTATATAAAAAGACATTTTAATTGTAAGCTTTCAATGAGCTTTCGAGATTTTTGAAGCTTTTTTTGGGAACATTTTAAATTTCGTTTAAAGATCATTATTTGGATAGAAAATAGATTTAAAAACGAAGCAAATAAAGTTCGGAATAAAAGCTTTCTGGGAGCTTTTAAGTTTTTGCAGAGCTTTTGCACGAAAAGTTTAATTTTGACATTTTTGAATTTTTCTTCAATTAATTTATAATATTAAGTGAAAACTAATTTAAGATTTGGGAAAAAAAATCTTGATTCGAGTTATGGACCTTTTTAAAAATCAATGATTTTCATTAACAATTAATCTGCAATTAACTTTCGTGATTTATTTTCTGATCAAAATTTGTAATTCCCATATTTTTGAAAAAATTAGCTCAATTTAGTTGTAAGTTTTTTCCTGAATATTTGACGACGTTAAATATAAACTAATAATTTCAGAATTTTGGAAAAAAAATTTCTAAGGGAGTTATGATCTTAACAATCAACAAAATAATCAACATTAGAATTTATGAATTATTTATTTTCTATTTATTATTACATATTAATTGTTCATTAATGGAAAACTATGTATACTTTAATAGAATATTAGATTGAACGAAAGTAATAAATAAAATACTGTAAAATACTGTATACTGTAAATCAAGAGTCGGCAACCTATGACCCGCGGGTCACCGAGTGACCCATTTGATAACTTCAAGTGACCCACTTGAGTTCTGGAAAGAAAGTGTAATATATAAACAGACAAAAATTACATGTTTTTAATTTCATTGATATTGTTTTTTTGATTTATTCAAAATTTTGTAGAACCGAGTCTTTTCAGTATATGTATCTCCACTTCAGTGGCGTGCAGTCCAATGCGCAGAAGGTGTGCGCAGAGCGCACCTGAAATATCAACAAAATCGTAACCATTTTTTATTGCTGGAAATTTCTAACTCAAATTATGTTATTTAATAACTTTGAACCTTCGAAATTTTTGAAACATTTTGTTTGGGAAAATTTGAAACTTTGTAAAATCATATTTGGATAGAAAATAAATTTTTAAACGTTAAAAATTAAATTCGAAACTTAAAGCTTTCGTTGTGCTTTTAATAGCTTGAATAAGCTTTCTGCCAAAATTCCATACTTCACTTAAATTTAATGAATCGGATAAAAATTCGTTTCCAAATTATTTAAAATAACATATTAATTTTGAGCTTTCAATGAACTTTTGAGGTTTTGAAAGCTATATTTTGAAAAAAATGGAAATTTCGTTAAAGGATCGTTGTTTGGATAGAAAATAGATTTTAAAACGCAAAACATAAGGTTCGGAAAACAAAGCTTTCTGGGAGCTTTTAAGTTATTGCAGAGCTTTTTAACGAAATGTTTAGTTTTGATATTTTTGTATTTTTCTTCAACTAATTTAGAAGCTTTCTGCATCATTACATTTTTTTTGATCCGAAGAAAATAATTGGGAAATCCGGATCAAATGTTGCGATGTCCGATATTAAAATTTCTCGAGCCCTTACGAATTTTTGATTTTTCTTAGATAAGTTTCAACTTTTCCGAAATATCTTATTTTCGTATTTTTACCTAACTGTTAAAGCAGCAGGCTAGAAAGGTTGCCGACCCTTGCTTTAATTAATCTGCTATGTCCCTCGTCCCCCGTCACCCCTTTCCCGTTCGCTCGACATTAGATATTTTATTCCTAAATTTATTTTAAATATTTTTTTACTGATTTGATTTTACTAAAATAATATTTTTGTCAAAACTGTCTTTTAAGCAGAGGCGAGCAGTCTAATGCGCAGAAAGCGCAGATCATACCTGAAATATTCCCAAAATCGAAACCAATTTCTATTGCTGCAAATTGCTAACTCAAATCTGGCCGACGGTCTTTTTAAATTTTTTTTCCATCCAATAATTTAAAATCTGGGAAATGTGATGAAAAAGCTTTAATAAAAGCTTAAAGTCCCGAAAGCTCAGCGAAATCTTTTATTTAACATACTATTTTAATCAGTATGGAATTTAAGTTTTCTCCTGAATTTAAATTCGAGATTTTCATGTGGTTCTTTTGATGAAATCGAAAGCGCTACGAAAGCTTTTTATTCAGGATTTAAATATACAATGAGATCTCGAAATATTGAACATTTGTTCTGATCTCGATCTGGAAAAAAAATAGATTTTAAAACGTAATAAATTTAGTTTAAAGCTTCGAGCTTTTGTGAAGGCTTTAATAGTTTGGATAAGCTTTTAGCGATAATTCCATATATCATATAAATTTAATAAATCGGATAAAAATCTAATTCCAAATTATAAAAAATTAGATTTTAATCTTATACTTTTAATGAGCTTTCGAAATTTTTTAAACTTTATTTTTGTGGAAATTTCTAATTTCGTTTAAGTTCCGTTATTTTAACAAAACGAGATTTTAAAAAGAAAACAATTAAGTTCGAAATTTAAAGCTATCTTTGAGCTTTCTATGCTTTGAGACAAATTTTCTCATCTCATATTTTATCTAAATATAATGAATCGAATAAAAATTGGATTCCAAATTATATAAAATGTCATTTTAATTCGAAGCTTTCAATGAACTTACGATATTGTTGAAGCTTCATCTTCGAAATAGTTCAAATTTCGTTAATTGACGTTAATCTGGGTAACAAATAGATTTAAAAGCATTTAAAATTAGGTACGAAATTTAGAGCTTTCATTAAGCTTTTAATAGTTTGGATGAGCTTTCCGCGAAAATTCCATATTTCATTTAGATTTAATGAACCGCATAAAAATTCGGTTCCAAATGATATAAAAACACATTTTAATTGTAAGCTTTCAATAAGCTTTCCAAATTTTAGAATGTCTTTTTTTCGAAAATTTGAAATCTGGTTAAACGATCGTTATCTGGGTAGAAAATAGATTTTAGAACGGAAATAATAAGAAATAATCTGGAAATGTTCGAAACAGTTATTAAAGCATAGAAGTGACTATTTTTTAAATTTTTAATTGTTTTATTAAAATAAAAAAATTGTAAATTTAATTTACAGATTTCGGGACAGGACAGGGATACAGGGACAGAACAGAGGAGCTGTTGTATCCCAGGATCAAATATATTCATGGAAAGAATATAACTATCTTAATAATTAATTAGTAATTAATTACAATAAACATAAATTCTTTTACATAATAAATTGCATTTTTATTTAAATTAATAATTTATTTTATACAATTTTTACTTCAATTTTTCTTCAATATTCAAGACTGTTTCGCTTAATATTTTTGAATTTATCATACTTTTACCCCTAATTTAATTCGACTCTTCCCTGTAGTTTCCCTGGTATTTCTGAATTATGTCCAACTCCGAAATTTTTAGTCATTTTTCTGAATTATTCCGACTTTTAATCGATTTTTATGTCTAATTATCCCGATATTTCGTAAGTTATTTCTACAGATTTTTTTCCTAATTTTCCGAACTGATCTGATTTAATTTTCTCTCTTATTTCTCGTCTTTTTCCTATATTTTCCCACCTAAAATTTTGTCTGTTTTTGACGACATTTTGGTGCTTTTGACAATTTTAATTTATTAGAATGACGAATTAAAAAATAATTTAGAAATTTAATATAATTTCGGATCTATAATAAATCAATATTATGAATAAATTTTAAATGGAACAGAGTTAAATATGTAAAATTCTGCTTCAATCAAGTCTTCCCAACTTCATGAAAAGAAAACTTCTTAACAATAAGTATCTAAATTATTGCTAAAAATAAAGGACATTTGTTGGTTTTTAATCGATAGAAAATCTAAAAGTTTTCCACTAAAATGGCATTAAAATTCATTTATTCTTTTTAGTATCAAATTTTACTGCATAACAATTCACGAAAGAATATTGAATGCATAATGTCATTAAAGGAAAAGTCTACTTAAGAGAAAAACAATATCATTGAAATTTTACTTCCAGACACCAATTCTAACTATTAATAACTATTAATTAAATAATCAATTTAATTTTCCATTGAGAATATAACTTAAATATTCTGCTCAATTTGTCAAAGCGCATCTCTTTGTAATAGAAAAAAAAAATAAATAAATTCTAAAAGCTAAGCAAATATTTATCTATTTTATTTAACCAGATTGGTTTTTTATTTCGCTCTTATCACAATCCTATGCATCTGAACATCTCTTAAATGCCACTTCATCCGTAAATCCTCATATGTTACCATCTGTTAAATAATAAATTTTATAGAATTTATTTAAACGATGGGAACGGAAAAAAACGGCAAATTCATACAATAGATGCAATGAAATGATAAATTTTTGCATTCAATTTCATTCTAACCAGATATGCGATGATTTTTTCTGATTTCTGAACGATTCTAACATTGGGGTGGGAAATTTTTGGAAAATTAACCGATTATAGTAAATCGTCTACAGAATTTAAATCGAATAGCGAAATATTCGTAATTCGAATTTAATTTTTATATATCCCAATCTTTTAAGGGGGAGGTTTCAAATACCAAGTATTTTAAATTTTAAAGAGAAAATATTTTATTTAAAAACATCCTCTACTAAATACTATATAAAATAGTACATAGAGAATAAATGTCCTGCGAGAATTAAAACAATATTGAATTGAAGCGTCCTTTTGAATCAATATATTTGATTGTATTCTAATAATACCAAATACCCTGAAATTTAGTTGTTGTCTAATTAAAATAAGTAATTTAATAAAAATCATTAATATTATTATTTTGCAGAAAATTAGGTTTTTATCAATTGGATATTATATAGAAATGTCCTTCTGGGTGGACATTTATCCATTCAATTGACCGCTTTATTTTATGGAGCTTTTATCTAATGTACTAGGCCTATAATTATATAGTTGTTAACAGATTTTCCGGGATTCTATAATATTATCAATCAGAATAAATAGAATAATTTTTCCTACACAAATTTTACAATGATAATTTTCCAATAAATAGGGAAAATTATTTTCATTAAATGTAATTTTCATTCTTCATATTTATATTAAATTTTCAGAGCGACATATTTGTATATATCTATTGATTTAAAAATCAATGGGAAAATATCAGCTTTTGTATTAATTTCCATGATATTTATTTTGTTCGATTTATCGGGAAAATGAAAATTTACCTTGGAGGCAATGTGATTATTTTTATTAATTTGTTTTATTATTTTATTTTGTATGCAATGTAATTATTATTGGTTTACCTCTGCACGATAATGAATTTTCTTTTTTTGAAATATTTTTATTTATGAAATTCATGGTGGAACTTCGTGTAGGTGGCCCATTAAATCAAAATCATTAGGATATATTTTTAATTAAACATAAGCAGCAGTTGTAGGAAAATCTTTAAAAATCAGATAATTTCATATAAAGCTATGCGAAGCTACAAAGTTTTGGGGAAAATAAGGTAATTTTAAGAAAAATTCGAAAATTAAAAAAAAAATCAGATAATTTCATAAATTTTGGAAACCCCCGAATTTAATTGAAATTCAATTTTTCATCATATTTTCAAAATACAAATTTCCCTAAATCTATCCAATATCTATGTCTATGATAGTTCAGTTTCAAATTATGATCAATCTGTATTCGGAAGGACTTAACAATCTACCCTCTTCATGCCTAAAAAATGTCTATTCAACTTTCAAAAATACAGAACAAACTTTTATTTTTTGTTAAATTTATTTCATCAATACGTACAATGTAGTACCAAGGTACCTCTTGAATATCGGATCGATATCCTCGTACAATGCACTATTATTAAAATTAAAATATACTACCTGTCGGCATGATTTTTAAATAAATAAGGAAATGTTGATTTAATTATTTTAGGGGTTTTTCCGATGAATTTAACTTGAAGGAAAAGATTTTTTTAAGCATGAAAGATTTCAAGAGCCAATTATCCACTCTAGAAATTTGTATACTAATTTACAGTACGAATTGAAAGGTGTAAAATTCTAAATGCAATAAACACCAAACACTTGAAAGATTTAATTTGATCCTTAAACAATCTCTAATGATCCTTGACATTTCTTTTATTTTCATTATTTATATACCAGGATGAGATGAATTCAGTCCTCTACTTATTTATTTTCCATTTTCCTCAAATATATTGTGGAAAATAAAAATTAGAAGCTTTTCCAGCTCGGTCTACATTTTATTTACAACTCGGTATGGAAATTGCATATTTATGAAGCCAGTTTTTTGGCATTGCAATTTTTATTTATAATCCTTTTAACTGTTTCTTCCCTACGGTGTGCATTAAGTGGTGTCTACCCAGAAAAGGGATGGGCAGGGAGGTGGGGGAAATTAATGCTTTTTAGTTTTTTATTTTCTTCATCCATAAATTAAATTAGAAATTATACGGGCGTCATTTGCATAAACATTCACCGTGGGATATTAAAATATTTCAACCAACAGAATATATGGATAAAATATGCGAATAATTTTATGCTAAATTATAATTAATTGCATTTAAATGCAATTTTAATTTTATATAACGGATTTATAATTTTCGTTAGGTCTATTTCCCATTTTAAATTTAATAATTCGAACCGGATCATTAACGTATCTTTAATAATAAAATAGGAAATTGTTTTTGGGAAAATAAAGAGAAAATTAAGGATTAAAATGGATTTATCTGGACTACTATCTGCAAATCGTGTCGGTAATTCTAACTTTTGATTACAAAATTAGATCAAATATATCAACATTCGAAAAGGCCTCATAGTTAGAGGCCTTCAAGAAATGTTAATTTCGAGCAAATAAACCAAAATCTAGAACGAAGAGGAGGAAATTTGCATAATTAGTTTAATTATCGCTGAATATAAAAAACAGTGTCCAGTAAAGGTCTAGTAAATCATTTACTGACATTAAGACATTAATTCTTATATTCGGCGTTGTTTTTGCTTATATCTATCGTACTAAATTAAATTATGAATTTAAAAATATTATATTTTTTCGGGGAATTACCGAAATTACCTCAGAAAGTTAAATTTTTTTATAATATTTTTAATTAAACCAAGATTTTCTAATTTTCCTAAAATTGATTTTTAATTTCAAAACTTCTATTACTAAAAATTATTAAAAACTTCTCTTAAAAACCTGATTTGGAAAAGTCGATAAAAGTCTTTAAAAATTGAGAAAAGTAGACCACTACCGGGAAAGAGTCCCGTAAAAGCTGTGGAAAATAAAATATTCAGGGAACAACCAAATCATGAGGTTGTTTTTTATGTTTCTTCTACATTCCCCTAAGTGAACCCTAGGGTTTAATTCTACATAATAATTTTCTCCGATTCCTTACGAAAATTTCCCGAAAATAAAATCTTTCCAGAAGAATGCCAGACGCTCGATTTTTAGGTCAAAATATATTATAATAAATTTCAAAACCGATGGTTTGTTAAAAAAAAAAAAACTTTCGTAATAAAAACTCTTCATTAATTACCTACTTAGAAATAATTTTCCATCATTTGATTAAAAAATTTTGAAAAAAATTTTTTTTAGAAATTCGTATAAAAATCGTTCGATTTTATTGACATTTTTACAAGGCGCTTTTTTATGGAATTTTAATCACATAATTTAAGAGGGGACCCTTAACGATTAAGACATTAATAGATCACCCTGGGTACCCCCTATTTGAATATCCGTTTTCAAATTTTCAAATTTTAAATTTGTCAAGATAACCGTTTTTGTGATAAGTCACCGTTTGCTTGTTGTACCCCGTATATCGACACCTCTAAAATCAAGGGGTTTCTATCTTAAAATAGTTTGCTCCACAATACCCTCATTGATTTTCCAGTCACTTAAGGAAATGTCCCGGAAAATTTAGTTTCCCAAAAATTTACAGAAAAATTTTGATAAAAAAAAAATTTAAAAAAATGCAAATATAAAATAAAAAAAAACTCTTCCAAAATTACTTAGAAATAATTTGACATCATTAGACTAGAAAATAAAATTCATTGAACATTTTCCAGTCAAATTTTCAGAAGGGGATTTTAACATATAAATTTAGAAGTATTTATGGATCACGTAGGTCGTCCCATTTTTGACTTCAAATCTAAAATTCCTAACTTTATTTTTCCTAACCCGGAAAATTCTACCAATTTGGAAAACTACCCATAATACTAAAAATATTGGTATTTTTCCTTGTAGATGTGATGAGATTTGATTTTAATTTGAAAAAATATTAAAAAGGAAATTATTTTAGATCTCAATTAAATAAATCATTAGCAATTAAAATTATAGAATAAAGTTGGAGTGTGGATGACCAAATAATTTACTATAAAGGGTAAAATAAAAAAAACCACCAAGGTCGCTAAGAAAACTCTCCAGGATAGAGAATATAATTTTAGAAAAATGTACATTTAGGGGTTTAGGATATTTTGTGTTTAATTTAATTTTAGCTGTTAAGTTTTGGAGATTTTTTAACATCATCTTACTCAAATCGATTTGGTTTGAATTTTTAATATCCTTATTTTTGTAGGAAATATTCAAATTTGAAAAGAAAATTAATTATCCGGAAATTAGATATTAAAATGTATAAAATTTTATTCAAAGCTTAAAGCTTATCTACAAATTTTTTAATTTATTTAGAGCTTTTGAATTAAAGCAACATTTTAAACAGAAACAAAAAAATAATATTAATTATTGAAATAGGGCGTAGGGCCCGCGAATCACTTAACCCGACCCTGACAAGAATCCCAATATGTCCTTTTACTAATATAGTTTTGATTTTTATATTGTAAGCTTTCCGATAAAATGCCTTCTCGAACTTACTTATATTTTTAAATATCGAATATCTTGAAGAAAATAAAATTCGCAATTTCAAAATTTTTAAAATTATGAAAAAATCGAATATTTCGATTTTGGGTAATTTGAAAATTTGAATCAAACTTCTAAATTAGGAATTTAGAAATCTACATAAATAATGATTATGTATTTTGTTTTTGTAAATATTTTGGTTTGAGTTATACATCTTTGTTGAATCGAAATATGTTGGGAATTTAAGCGATTTTTTTTTTGGGTCTCTCTTGCTTCCTTATAAATTATTTTTGTGTAAAAGATTAGAGATGCGGGCATATTATGGAATATTTTCATTTTATTTCATTTTCGATTCCAATTTTGGAATTTATTTATGTAGATTTTAGGAATTAATTAAATAAAATTAAATTTATTCTTTTTCCGAATTTTTACAATTAATTTCTTTTCCTTTATATTTTATGCAAGTGAATTTAAACAGTGGGGTATATTAAAATACATCTCTCTAGTTTTAGTTTCCACTTTCGCAAAAAAAAACCAAAGTTTTCGAAAAGTTTAAAATTACATTGTTCCATTATTTCGTTGATACAACAATGGAGTTATAAATAAAATATTGGATAAAAACCCCAACTCTATGTTGAAAATAGAAACAAACTTATTGATCCAACATTTTATTTGGCATTGTCTGTTTCAGAAAATTATAAAAGCTTTAAAATTTCAACTCTATTTCTATTTTTTTTTTTCCGTAAAACAATACCCGTTCCGGTTCCTAGAATATGGAATAATCCGGTAAATTTTTCTTTTGTCTATACGATACCCCGTACAGAATTACTTGGTATGTTGCATTCAATCAAGCTTAACAGGATGATTGAACGGAATTGGAATGATTTTATGTATGAGAATATTGGTTTTAGGGTTGTGCTTCTTCCACCGGAATTGGATTAAGCATTCTCTGTATGGGGGTTTGCTAAGTAGTTTATTTGAATCTATCGAATTCTCTATTCATCCCAGCATCACTATCAACCCATTCTTTTGTTCTTAATTTATTATCAATAAATTGTTAATATTATTGAATTGGGAAGTTATATCTTTGTTATCGAGACTGAAAATCTTAAATGTCTGGTATCATCTCAGTAATAAATATCGAGTCCCGATATATTACAGAAATGATATTAATTATGGAGCTTTGAATCGTAAGGGGGTTTTAAAATCCCCAAAGATTATTATTAATTATTTTTGTTGGTCTGATGTCTATACATCCACTTGCCAATTATATGTGGAAGAGATTGAATTACAAAAACTATAAAATATCGTCCAGTTATATCCGTTGTAGCCAATATTTGAAGGATTAAAATTACTTTATGTTTCAGGAAATATTCGATTGAATTAATTTTGAAATTCAATCGAAAATTGCTAAAAGCATCTCTGATAAATTTATATGAATTATGAACCGGAAAAACTACTTAGTACAGATATTTATTCAAGCAATAATTGTTCGAATTATTAACGTATACATTATTTACGTCCAGGATAAATTTTCCCCATAAAATAGATGATATCAGGTCCTTAGTCATGAATTCTTAATCATATTTCCATGTTTCGGTATATTTATGATTTGTGTGCAGGTAATTTCTAATTTATCTGACAATCCGACTGAGAATCAAGTAATCGTTTAAGAAATCCTCCACCAAACTTGATACCATATTTGACTTTTTCATTCAATCTCGTAATAGTTTTTTATGGTTATCCACTTGACTGAATAGTTTATTATGTAAACGTATAAAGACCATTTTTACAGACACATTTTATTGAAGGACGAAATAAATTGTGTCACATCGAATGGGAATTTTTCACAGATTTTCATTCGGTTCATTCATATTGTCTTGTCTTGTCTATCCACAAAACTATCTACTTAATGATTTGTTTTCTTTTCGATATTCTATAGAATATAATGGATAGCAAAATAGTTTGGATTTCTCGGTTTATCTTCCATCAAGTACCAAACCCACCCATTTTACCCATCAGAGATTTCTTTTACAGCTATTTTGTGTCACTTGAATGAGCAGATAAAATAAATCATTTACACGTTATTTGACAGGATGTGTTGTCTAAAACATGTTGAATTTGATGTCCTATTTTATCTATTATTTTATTTTAAAATTTTTTACTATTTTTGTTTTTTTTTTTTATTACAGAGAATTTCGTATATGGGATTAAATTGTCTGCAATGCAATATTGAGAATATTTAAATTCCATTATTTGAATTAAAAAATTGAATTGTATATTTTTTTTCGGTATTTTTATTTTATTTTAAATTATAAATTGGATTGCTACAAATTAAATTTTTGGATATAATTTAGAAGACATCTCTAGTACGATACCATTTAATTCCATGTGGTAACCAGCGGTCCTATCCCTGTAAAATAAAAGTTATTTTATATTTTAAACAATTTAATTAAATGTTTACGGAGGATTAGCTTTTTAATTAAATATTTATTTTTTGTTTTTCGGTAAAAATGATTTTTAAAGGATGTAGAATATGAAATATTCTATAGGAAAATATCCGTCCAAAATTAATGTCCGTTCAGCTTTAAAAGTCCCAATTTTTTTTTATTATTTGGTTTTCCAGGAAAAACCCATGATTTTTATATTCAAAATATGTGAAGAGGAAATTTTTAAAAGAAAACAAATGTTGGTTTTAATTTGATAAATGACCATAAACAAGCATACGTGATTTTTCTATTGCAATCCTAAAAAAAATTAATCTTTCACGTAGGAAAATTGTTCCATTTTCATT
This sequence comes from Symmerus nobilis, assembly GCA_027564815.1. Taxonomy (NCBI): domain Eukaryota; kingdom Metazoa; phylum Arthropoda; class Insecta; order Diptera; family Mycetophilidae; genus Symmerus; species Symmerus nobilis. The sequence continues at coordinate 22,182 of JANTOP010079992.1, read as the reverse complement.
CAGATTATAGGAATTTTGTTGACCATTTATTGACCATTGGCCATATTAATATTAACTGAAATGTAAATGGGAATTGTTCTAATAAAACTAACGATAAGCAATTTTCCCATTTTCCAGGGGTTAAACTGATCAAACAGGAAAACTATGTATATATGAAAATTCAACATCCGCCGCTAAATTTTTCTTTTCCCATTCAATATTTGAAAATCTAATATCATTTTTAGATTAATATTTTTCCACACTCATAAAAGGTAGATTTTCCACATCCGAGTATCGAAAAAGAAAAGTTTTCAATAAACTTTCCCTCCAATAACAATTTCTGTGCAACGTTTTGTTACGGGTCGGTTTTTTTGGGGTGGATTGTTTTCCATAGAAATTTTCAATAAAAAAGGGTAAACATATTTCCTATCAGGTGTCTGAATACTTCTACATTTAACTCCACCAAGCCTTCCAAATATTTATATTGGAATGCACTGGTACATTTCAGGAGATTTAATTTTGAATGAGTTGGGAAGTTACGGGTTGAAATTTTCACTATTCGGAAAACATTCAACTTAATCGGTGTTAAAGCCAAATTTTCCTTTTAGACAGGTGATTACAGATGTATGTAACCTTAACGGTTTTTAATGTTTGGCAGGTCTAAAAGGACCAAAAAGAATCTAATTTCTCCCAAATAACTAATATTGGTAGTTAGTCTGAAAAAGGTCAAACTATTCTAGCCGCAAGGTCAAACTAATGAAATCCTCAAAACCATTAAGAATATTTTCCCTCCAATAAATTTAACTAACAGTTTTTGGTGGATTTCCACCAAAATAATTTTTTAAAAAATATATCCCAAAAAGAAAAATCACATCTTAAAAATAATTTACCCCAAAAAACACATTCACAAAAAAATTGTTTATAATTTAAAAAAAAAAAAATATCCCTCTAAAAATATTTTTAAAAAAATAAATTTTGAATTAAATAACACTTATTACGAACTCTAAGTCCAAAATAAGGTATTTTCATATCCACAAAAAATATCCCAAATAAATTTCCCTTTCGAAAAACACCCTATTAAGTAACAACAATTATTGGAGGAATTGGTTATGTGAAAATAGCCAACAGAAAATAAATTTCCCAAAAAAAAATCCCTATAAAAATGAAAAAAAAATTAATTTTGAATTAAAAACCTCTTGTACGATCTCTAAATCCAAAATTAGATATTTTAATATCCACAAAAAATATCCCATTATAAAAAAATCTATTAAGTAACAAAAATTATTGGAGAAATTGGTTATCTGAAAATATCCCACAGAAAATAAATTTCCCGAAATTTCCCGAAAAAAATCCATCTAAAAATGCAAAAAAAAAATTTATTTTAAATTAATTAACACTTAGTACGATCTCTAAATCCAAAATTAGATATTTCAATATCCACAAAAAATGTCCCAATAAAATATCCCATTTTAAAAACACCCTATTAAGTAACAAAATTTATTGGAGAAATTGGTTATCTAAAAATATCCCTCAGAAAATAAATTTCCCGAAATTTCCCAAAAAAAAAATCCCCAAAAATATGAAGACTAAATTTCCTAAAATAAAATTCGATTTCTTATATTCGATATTTTTCTGTAAAAAAATCAAATAAGCGTTGATAGCTGGTTACCAAATAATAATACTCTGATATTTTTTTTGCTCTAAATAAATCGTTACCGTTCGAACCGAATATTGTTCAAACAAAACCCTATCCGATACCTATGGTATAATGTTTACCAGATCCCACAAAATGCCCATCACCATTTCCCTGCCACCCAAAAAAAAAATATTCTCATTATATGAAATATTGAACCGTTTCGTTCCCTCTGCTATCCAAATATCAATAAAATATCCATAAATATGACGCCGCTAATGTGTGAGAAAATCAACGATAAAATTACCTAACATTTCAGAACAATAAGTATCAGTTGGTGGGTGGGTGGGTTAAGATATGAGTATGAGCCGCCCATTAGATATACCAAATATTGAAATCAACCCATTTTCATATCAAAATGATATTTTAGGACAACTTTGCCTTTAAAATTAAAGGTAAATCGATTTTTTTTTTTTGGGAAATCTTCTTTTATCCCTGAAACTTTGTTATATCCGAAAATAGATAATTTGCAATGATTCTTGTTATGATAAGGGGTTTTTTCCCATCCGATTTGGTTTCTATTTTCTACTATGGAAAGTGAAAAGCACTTTCGTACCGTAAATAGCTTCATTTTTTTTTTCATCATTCATAATACCCATTTATCCTCAGGATATGTTGTAAGGATTTCTGTTTCGGTATGTTTTATAGGGGTTTAGGAGATCTATTCAATTTGTTATAGAAAATGTTCTTTTTCGGTTCGATTTAATAGACGAAAATCAAGATATTATCTACCCATATGGATGGTGTATTGTCGGGGTTATTCTGACGATTTTATTAAGGGGAGAGATTAGGACTATTAGAATGACAAAATGAAAAGATTTTTGCATATATTATCAGATCAATAATATTCTTACGGGATGGGTTTTGAAACTTTAGATAGAATTATTCTGTAAATTGAATCGGTTTTCAGACAGAATGTCTGATTGAATCCCTAATACATATATTAATTCCATCAAAATCTCTCATATCCGGCCACTCAACCAGAAATTAATTAATATTATCGCTGAACTTCTCTATTGATATAAATTGGGTTTATTTATATAACGAGTGTATCATAATGGGACCAAGTGGCTTTCTGGTGGGAAATTGACCATAAAAAAATATCCCTAATAAGCTATGATGGAACATAATGACAGTATTATGATGGTGAAAAAAATGTTATCTCTTTTTCGGCAATAAGTTCATATCAACTTAGAACTCAGCCCATTATTAACCAATCTATCAAATATGTATATGGTTTATTCGGGCCACCCTGACCAATAATACCTAATAAATGTCCTTTTATTACGCTCGACCGTTCGATCTATCGATAATAATGATGATGATTTTGATTTATTCATATCTGGCATACAATATGGGGATGTCTGGTAAATTAAACAAGTACCCAACCCATTCTCATAAATTTGCCGGGAAAATGGATATTAATGATGAGCAAATAATAATAGGGATTCACATAATTAAGTGCAAAATATTTATTTAATCATAAAATATCGTCCCTATTCTTTTCTGTTCCAGTAACACTAGTAAACCAATGGATAGTAGACCTCCTTTACGATTTCTACTCATTATTAAGTAATTTCCAGGTTCTTATTAAGAGAAAAATTTCGATTCTGAAATTTCACTAAAAAGAACGATCACAGTGAAATTTCTCTTAACGAAAACTCCATTTTCAAATTTCTTCCAAAGAAAATTTCACTCAAAGAATTTAGAGGTTAAAAAAAATTTCACTCAAAAAATATTTTGTAATAGAAATAGAAATCGGTAAACGAAATTTTTATACCTTCACCTATACACGGAATTTTCGTTTAGTGAAATTCTCTTGCCGAATAGTTTTGAGTGAAATTTCTTTTAACCTAAATTATTTGAGTGGAATTTTATTTGGCTGAAATTAGGAAGTGAAATTTTCGTTGAGTGAAATTTCACCCGAATAAAATTTCACTCAAAGAATTTTGGTAAAATATTTCCACTTAAAAAATATTTGGTAATAGAAATAGAAATTGGTAAACGAAATATGTCGGAACCACGTGACGAACAAACAGACGATTTAGAGAGGAACACCTCGAGTATAAGAATGGAAAGCTGAGACCTCACTTCGTTCGGTTCATAAAAAACTGCCTAACGTTCGATTTAACACCATTGGAGTGTAAGCATATAGAACAAATCCCCTGATAGTATCGAGTGGTTATGGACAACTTTTCTTATGGACATCATTTGAACCGATTATTTTCAGGCAGCAGTTCATTTAGTTGATGATTGGGAAAATGACGACATCAATTGTGGGACAAAAAATAAGGAAAATTATATCACTAGCAAATTAAGCTCATTTATGTAAGAAGCTTTTCTACTTGAACATGAATGGTTTTTTTTTTATTTTCAAGAAATAGTTTGTAAGAAATCATTAGTTTATAAGAATTACTTGTAATCAAAGCCTTGACATATATTTTAATAAAATAAAATTACCTGAATTATGAAGACTTAATGTCAACGTCTACATTACTTTATTTGTTAAGAAATCAATTTACTGACCAATTTCATTGGCTTCATTCACCTTGATTCAATAAATAAAATCATATTACCTCCGATAAAAATGAAAAAAGGCTTACAAATAATTGGAGAATAAAATATTCATCAATGGCAATTTAATTCATTTATTCCTTCAATGAGAAATCCGATTACGATATAAGAATGAAGGAAGAGAAACTCGTTGAATTTAATTTCTTGTTCATATTAATCATGAATACAAATTGTATATATTTAATTGCTACTTTAAGATGAAAAATCTTTGAGGACTGTGGTACCCGACCCCCTCAGTTTCTCATAATCTTCATCTCCTGCTATATAAAATTATGAATTGGAAACCTACTTTTCGTAATAATAATCCTATAAATCCAACAACATGTTTTATGATCCTTAACCATCCCTTTATGCAATTAAAATTGTGCAATGTTATAAATTGGTATAAGGGTTTTCTTTCTATTTTGGAAACCCGGGTTTCTATTCGCAATTCTAATCCTTTCTTTTCGAAAACTGTCTCACGTAATAATTTAGTGGTTTAAATATCCTGTTACAAATTTTCTTTTATCTTACAATTAGACATTTCCATTACGGATACATTTTCTTACGTAAGATCCTCTGATGGTATAATTTGAAATTTAACCTCTATAGAAAACCATTAAACTGCTAAATTGTTCAAATATAAATTTAATTACCTTAATTAAGATAACTTAAAGGTGTGTTGGAATAAAGTTTTCATGTAATTCTCTAAACAATTAATTGCATTCCAAAACTATTATGCAAATTTTAAGGGGGTTTAGAAAATTGCATCTGTGCAAATCGTTTTATTTTTATCATAATTATTGTAGTTGAGATAATTCTGATTAAATGGTTAATTTATAACCGCATTTGGAAGTACGAAAATTTTCAAGGAAATTAGTCAAGAAGGAAATGTCTTAATATTTGCGTTTGAAATCAGCAAATCAGATTAAAATCATGGATATGAAATCCTTATGGGGTTTTATCTAAGAAATGAAAATTTTTTGAAACATTTTACCAAATAATTATGTTTTCCTCGAAAATCAACCATTTGCTGAGATAATACAGAATTTTCTTCGGATCGGTGAAAAAGTAATGACACAGAATTGCTCCCAAATGAATAGTGAAGAAAATGATTTCTCAAAATTTTGAAAAAATTCACTCTTTAATTTTGGTTAAGGTTCACGTGGAATGAAATTAAAAGATGGTCACTAATCAGATATATTTCCGAAAACTTTTTGGAAATTTCAAATTTCGAAATTTTAGTTAAGAGATAATTTAGATAATACCATAATCAAGCTAATGACATAATAATCTTATGGGATCATTTAACATGTTATATTTTTAAAACGACATCAAAAATGATTTCAAATCTAATCATATCCAGATATGATACATTTATAATTGCATGAATTTTCTTATTTTCCCTATGTATAAACCAAACATCCTAGAAAATTTTCCTACATCGAGAATATCTCTAGGTATCAAGATTTCCAAATAATAAATCGGTTAAATTCATAGAATTTTGTTGGATGCAACAGCAGGTGTTTTTATAATAACATGGGTTACATAATATAGAAACATTAAGTATTAATTGCCCCAATTTATTATCAAAAATATCCAGCATTTATAGAAGAATACATAATTATACATAAGCATATAATATACGTTTACTTAAAAGCATTATTTGACATCAGCATTATGGGATTTATGCATCAAATTATGTTGGTTTAGTTAAATTTTATCCAAAGAAAAATGGACCAACCAGATTTTTCTTTTTCGGTTTTTTCGATCGATGCTCATAAAATATAAATGAGCACCGTTAATAAATCATTTGAACTTTTTTAAGCGATTTTCATATTGTTTGTTTAAAATTCTAACATCAAATAAAATGGAAAATTTCACATATTTTTGTACTCATAATAAAATTATAAGTAAAAGATTTTAAGATAATAATAAAATCGAATTTTCCTAATCCATTTATCTTAAAGGATGATCTTAATGCATCTAAAAAATTTAAGAAGAATATTCAAAGACATGCTAATTTTTTATCGTTTATTTCCAGTTAATTAATGCAATTTGACTTTTTAAAACCTCGTAACTCGCTCAAAAAATGTTTTTCCCCAAAACCCTTAAATTAGGTTTGAAGTTGATAAAGTATTCAGAAAAATTTTTCAACGAAAATAAGCGATTTTTGTTTTAAATTCAATTTCAAAATTTTATTTAAAAGAAAAAGCTTTAGAATTAATTGAAGATTGTTAAAGAAAATCATGGAGTCCTTAAATAGCTCGCTTAGAGATTTTTCCCCGAAAATCCGGAAATTAATTTTTAGTTTACTTAATCAAGTATTCAGAAAAATAACTTTCATCCAAATAGAATAATTTTCTTTTTATCAAAATTGTAATAAAAAACTAGCAAGAAAATTAATTCAAGAAAGCTTGTAACTCGCTAAGAAATTTTTTTACCCATAATCCCGAAATTAGTTTAAGTTATACCTCCTCAAATATTCAGGAATAAATATTTCAATCAAATCGAGCAAATTTTTTTAAGAAAAAAATCCATTTAGGAATTTTGCTCAAAAATTAAGCCTGAAGATTATTACTAAGGAAAATCATGAATTTTTGGAAAGTTCGTAAATCGTTCAGAATTTTTTTTCCAAAATCCACAAATTAGTTTTTGGTCATCAAGTATTTTATTAGGCGAATGTTAGTTTAAATTTTTTATTTTTTGCCATAAACAACCATAAATGAAGTCATGAACTATAGAAAATCATAACTCGCTAAGAAAATTTCCACAAAATCCAGAATTTAGTCTTTAGTTTACCTCATCAAGTATTCTGGAGAAAATTTTCAACAAAATCGAGTGAATTTTTATTAAAAAAAAAATTTATTTAAGAATGTATTGTCAAAAACGAGCAAGATATTAACTGAACATTTGAATAACTTGAATATATTTAAATAATTAACTGAAAATATAACTGTCTTACTTACCGATAGCTTTAAAAGCTTTCTAAAATTTAGACTTGGCTTAAAGAAATCTTATGATCTCAAAAGCACTTAAAATCAGCCATTTTCATTCAAAATACACAAGAAATCTCTAAGTTTAAATCCCACAAAGTTCCTGAGCTTAAAAATTTTTAATTTTTGATTTAAAGCTTTTAAAAAGTTACCTATTAAGTTGTTAATTTTTAACAGATCTAAAGGTATCCAAATAAATTAATTTTATTAACTTTTATTAGCTCTGTCATGAATTTAATAGTCCAAAACTCAACAGATATTCGCAGATATTAGAGAACTTCATCGAATTAAAAATAAACGTCAAAGAAATCTGAAAATGTAAGTATCGCCACAAAGTGAAGCGAAAAGCATAAAAATAAATTCTTTTATTTTAAATATGAAGAAATGGTTTTTAAAAATCACATAAAAAACGGCAGTGTTCTTTAAAATGCTAGATTCTCTAAATAAAATATTCTAGAGCTTAAGGGGATCATACAGTTTTTAATAAGTTCCTCTTTACCTTTCAAATCCTAAAATCAAGCTTCGCTTTGGGATATGATTTTATTCGTATTTACTTTCCATTCAAATAATTTTACTGCACGAAACCCAAATTGTAATTGCAAAAGCTCTACATTTACATAAAACCTCAGCGTAAGCTTTAAGTTTTGAACAAAATGTTATACGTTTTCAAATCTAATTTTTATGAGAATAAAAAAATTTTAATCAAATCTGTAATTTTCCTAAAAAAAGCTCCAAAGAGCTTTTAATGCTTGAAGAAATCTCCATTTAGGAATATAATTTTACTCGTATTGAAAGCTACTTTCCATCCAAATAATTTTACTGCAACGAAACTCAAAATGTACCGGCAAAAGCTCATAATTTGCATAAAAGCTCAGCCTAAGCTTTAAGTTTTGAACAAATATTTATACGTTTTCAAATCTATTGTTTATGAGAATAATAATATTTTATTCAAATCTGTAATTTTTGTAAAAAAAAACTCCAGAGAGCTTTTAATGCTTAAAGAAATCTCCATTTTGGGATATAACTTTATTCGTATTGAAAGCTACTTTCCATTCAAATAATTTGACTGCTACAAAAGTCAAAATGTTATGGAAAAAGCTCCGTGAATAATTAAAAGCTTAGCGAAAGCTTTTAGATTTCTACAAAATTTTGTACGCCTTCAAATCTAATGTTTACGAGAATTATAATAATTTTAATCAAATCTGTTAATTGTCCTAAAAAAAAGCTCCACTTTGAGATATCATTTTATTCGTATTGAAAGCTACTTTCAATAGATACAATTCAACTGCAACTAAACTCAAAATGTTACGGCAAAAGCTCTGAATATACTTAAAAGCTCGGCGAGAGCTTAAAGTTTTGTACACAATTTTATACGTTTTCAAACCTAATTTTAATCCGAATAATTAAATTTTAACCAAACTTTAACTTTTTCTACAAAAGGCCTTCGAAAGCGCAAAAGCTCAATGAAAAGTTTAAGCATGGAATAAAAAACTTTCACGGTACCGATGAAATCTAAGCAAGCGGCGGAATATTGTAGTAATATTCGCCGCAAGTCGATTAGATCTATCATATTATCGGAAAAGTTTTGAAAGCTGAACAATGTTCGAAAGGGTCCTTAAAATCAAACTAATTAATTTTATGAATCGCGTTTATTTTATCTTACTACTTAGTACTAGCTATTTTTGTAAAAGCTCTGTTACGTCTATCTTGTCCTCGTAATGGCTATAAAGGATGTATAAGGATTTTCGAATATCAGATAGATATATTTTAAAAATTTTTCTAGGTTTAAATACTTAAAATCGACACGATCTCGGCCATATCTTAGTTGTTTCTAATAGAGATGGAAAATTTTACCTAGAAACTTGTAACTTAACTACCTTTTGCGGGTTCTGGATAGGGATTCAGGGAAACCCCTGAATAAAACAATTTTTATTTTTATTAATTTTATATCTCACAATTGGTGACCCCCATTTTATTAAAATTAAAAACACCAAAATATTTTTATTAAAATAATTTTTATTAAATTGCTAAAAATTAATTATAAGTTATGTAGAAATAAAAATTAAATATAAATATTAATAAAATAATTATTTTATTTCATTTAATTCTGCTAATACAATAAATTCATTAGTGAAAGAGATTAATTACAATAGAAAAGAGATCTTTACCGGAAGCGTTACCAGAAAATTCCATTCATTTGCCATATATTTTATCTACAAAAAAATTGAAAGAAAACCTAGAGGAAACGAAAATATTTTAAAGACCAATTTAAAATAAAAAAATATTTGGTTCTGCCACCTTAAGTGATCTTCATTGAATTTGATCCAATGAAAAATTACCAATGAAGTTGCATTATTCTTGTCATCATCATTAAACTTTCTCCACAACGGTTAAGACTCGAAATTCCATAAATTAGCCTATTTCCTACTCAAAACGAAACATTATAATTAATTTAAATAAATCACTGAATGAATTGTTGAAAATGTTTAAATAGATAAAATATCACCCAAGAAATCTGAATAATTTATGAATGGAATGGACCAAAAATGTTCATTTTCTCGTTCCTATTAAATACAAAACAGTCAAATGGCTGGCTATCTTTCTGCCAAAAATATTTTCTTTCATTTTATTTTCATTTAGTCGTACTACGACCCGTCAGAATTCTAAATCTATATTTTGAATATTGAAAACATCCTGTATATGTATATATTTATACCCATGAAGACATTAAGATTTATTTAACACTTTATCATATTTCTTGACGACACACCAACAAGTAATTTTGATGTTTATTAAAATTCATAAAGACAAAGCCCCCATTTTCATCCACAAAATAATTACGAATGTTTGGACAGTAATAAAGCTATTAATTATATTTTTCAGTTGGAAAATCTCTTTTTGGGATGGGAAATCCCTACTAGTAAATCATTATGTTTTCTTTGCCCCATTAAAGGAAAAAGAATTGTTCCGAAAGAAATAAAATATCGACCCATCATTCTTAAGATAGGAAATAATTAATGGGCCATTTGATGGTCGTTTACCGTTCAGAAGAAACTTGATAACTTGTAATATTCGACGAATCTAATTTTTTCTCTTCAACTATGGTTTTTTCTGAAAATTTCTTTCCATAATCGTCTTGAGACAAGTTATATGAGATGACACTTTATGGTAATGGCCTAAATTACCATGGACGATAGTTGAGAAAGTTTTACATATTCCGACCGAACATATGGGATATCAAGTTTAATGGAGAATATAATAAAGACACCAAGAATATTTTATTGAAAGATTTAAGTTTTGCGAATATTTATTTTATGTCATTTTTTATGCAGAAAAGTCATCATAAAAGTTAAATGGATAATTTTCAATAATTTTCATGTTGAAATATCATGTCCTAATTTAGGCCTACTTAACAGAGTAGTTTTAATTATCTGTAGTCGAAGGATAACTATTATGAAACAAGTAAAACTATTTTGAACAATATAATTTAAATTTTAATACCTAAAAAGAAATTATTATATTATTATAATATATAATATACTGGCAGATAAAGTTTTAATGAAAATGTTTTTCTTATTTTCGATATTTTCTCGTATACCATCCTAGTGTAATATTTCAACGAGAAAAAAAATGAAGACTTTCTGCAGACTGCAGTAATAGTTAGAAATTGTATATATACCGCCATTATGCGAGTACCGAGCACAATTACCCCCCGGAGGATAACTGTGAAAATAAGATTTCCAGGATATCATATTATTAGAATTACAATCCACACAGAAAGTGATCTTATTTTTGTTTTATTTTAAATTTAAAATTTTGTATAACTACTGCATTATAGCTAGCATATCATTAAAGATTAAAATATCATTTTCAATGGTGGTATGGTAACAGTTCGGTTAGAGCTTTTATACTTTACATTACATTACATTACATTATATCTAAAGCTTTTGAAGAAAGTCGATAATATTTCTCTTTTAAAATGATGTAGAAATTTTCAGAGAAAAGACCGATATTTGCTCTTACCATCATGATACCCCAAAATAATTTCATGTTAGATATATTAGTAGTTGGCAGTGGCGTGCGGTCAGTATATCCAAAAGGTGTGCAGAATTTTATATTTTCCTGGGCCGGAAAAAAATGTAGAAATGCAGAAAGTTGCTTTGACGGTTAGGTAAAAATACAAAAATTTAATATTTCCGAAAAGTTAAAATTTATATAAGAAATATCAGAAATCCGTAAAGGCTCGCACCGTGAAATTTGAATATCGGACATCTCGACATTTGATCCGAATTTTCCCGTTATTTTCTTCGAATCCAAAAAAATGTAATGATGCCGGAAGTTTGTAAATTAGTTGAGAAAAAGTACTGAAACATCAAAACTAAACTTATCGCACAAAAGCTCCGTAAAAACTGAAAAGCTCCCAGAAAGCTCTATTTTCCGAACCTTATTTTCAACGTTTTAAAATCTATTTTCTAAACAGATAACGATCCCTTAACCAAATTTCAACTTTTCCGAAAGAAAAGCTCAAAAAATCTCGAAAGCTCATTGAAAGCTTAAAATAAAAATGTATTTTTATATAATTTGAATCGAATTTTTATCCGATTAATTTAATTTAAATGAAATATGAAATTTTCACAGAAAGCTTACCTAAACTATTAAAAGCACAACGATAGCTCAAAAATTTTGAATTCAATTCTTTATGTTTAAAAATCTATTTTCTATCCAGATAACAATCAATTAACAAAATTTCTACTATTTCGAAAATAAAGCCTTAAAAATCTCCAAAGCTTTTTCAAAGCTTAAAATTAAAATGTCGTTTTATATAATTTTGAATCGATTTTTTTCCATTCATTAAATTTAAATGAAATATGGAATTTTCGTACATAGTTTATCCAAACTATTGAAAGCTTAACGAAAGCTCTGAGTTTCGAACTTAATATTTTACGTTAAAAAATCTTCTTTCTGTGCAGATAAACGATTACTTAATAAAAAATAAAATTTTCCCAAAAAAAAGGTTCAAACAATTTCGAAAGCTCATTGAAAGCTTGAAATATCATTTCATTTTATTTAGAATCTAAATTTTATTTCATTCATTAAATTAAAATAAAAAACTGTAAGCTTAAAGAAAGCTTAGAAAGTTTAGAACTTCATTTTTTGCGTTTTAAAATTTACTTTCGAATTTACTATCCTGATAGCGGTCCTCTTGTGAAATTTTAATGGTTGAAAAATTTCGAAAGCTTGTTGAAAACACATTTAGACAAAATTTCAGGGCGAAAGCTTGATTTTTCAAGAATGGGCAAAGATAATTTGCCTTCAATTCAATTCAATAAATCTTCGGAAGAAATTTTAATTTTTTTCCAAAATGCTTCTAACTTTAAAGCTTTAATGAATAAAACAATATTATATTAATAATTAAAACTTTGGATAAGCTTGATGATTATTGGCAAAGTTATTAAATAAAATAATTTCAGTTTGGCGTGCTCTGCGCCTACTGTGCATCAGACTGCACGCCACTGATTGTTAGGCTAGTTCAACACCCCCGATATTCTTTTCGTCCTCATTAAATGTGTGCAGAACATGATAAAATATTGATTTTCATATTAAGTTCCTTTTTCTGTCTAACATTTAAATCCGTTTTTTTCATTTCATTTATTTTCAACCGAATCGATTTTCATTTCTTGCAAATTCCCATAACAAATTTTGAGGTATGGTGATAAACTATTTATCGATTCCTTTAATTTATGTTAAAGGAACTGATAATAGATAATATTAATTTGATTGGTTATTATGGAAATCGAAATACTAAAATTTTACGAATTACGAGCTCTTAAAACAGTCCGTGATTTTCTTTAACAATCTGCAATTAATTTTTTGCTCTTTTTTGGTTAAAATTTGAAAAAACCATTTTTTTTTTAAAAAAAATCGCTCGATTTGCTTTTTCTAAATCTATTCTACATCTTATTTATTTTTAAAGATTTTCCGAGAAAAATCATTTTCCATTTTTAATTTTAGGTCAAAATTATATTAGCCATAAAATCATCATTGTTGTCGATTATTTGGGTAAATCTATATTAATAAAAATATAGTTTCAATAAAACTAATGGAATTCCATAAACCTTTTATGAAAGATCAGTCATTAGGTTCTTAGATTAAAATAGATTAGGACCGAATTCCATGTGAATGTTCCGAGATATAAACGTTTTCCCTTCCTGGAGCCTAGATTCGAACTCCAAATAATTGAAAAGTTATACTCCACGTTTAATCTGTTATATCTAGAGATCCACTTCCAGAATATTTTTCTATGGAACGGAATATTATCCCTGTAATGATTCTATCGTTTAAGGTCATTTGGGGAAAATTTGGATGTGTTTTCATTGAAATAATTAATTTGAAGGAATTAGGTGATGTCCCTATAAGAAATAATTATTTTTCTTCATAATCGACAATTTATGTAATTTTAAAAATATAACTTGTAGAAGAAGGGGGGAAGATTTATATGAAATTATATTACTTAGGTCATCCCTTAATTGAATCCACTTCGAAATTTTAAAATTTTAAATATTTCCGAATAATTATAAATATTTTCCATGAAAATTACATTTTTCTGGATGAGTTCTTATAAAATACCTTCAACATGACGAGGGTATATTTTTTCCGAATATTCTCTTCTATTAATTTTTCAAGTGTTTCTTAGTAACAATTCGGTATGATTAGATTTTCCGTTTCCCGAACAAAATTTTTCACTTTATCGGATTTTCTTCGGGACTGTTAGGAAAATTAATACAAAATATTGTTGTAAAAATCCGAAAATTCACTGGAAAATTCGAAAATGTTATTCAGAAATCCAGAATAAATTTCAGGGAGGCCGATAAGCAGGCTGATATGATTCTTTATATTTCGATTCTTGGATAGGTTAATATACCTGCCTTGAGGACATTTTTGAGTAACTAAATTCAGAAGTTCAGCAGGGGTGATTCCCAAGAGGATTTCTAATCTTAACTGTCTAAAATCAATCATTTAATCCTACCTCAGAAATTGATTTATTTTCATGCGACCCTCTACGCAGAAAAGTTGCCCACCCCTGCTTTAAGAGACACCCTTTTTACTACATTACATTATAAGTGAGCAATGCAAAGGAATTTTTCTGAAAACAAAAAACAAGTGTCTCATCAAGTGTCCCCATAACGTCATCAAACACGTCACTTGGGTTGAGTAAGATTCATATGCAATGTTGATAAATATTTATTCTGGCGCGTTCATTGCACCAAGAATTATAATTGAATGTATCCCCAAGTATCATATAGGGATAAGAGTACCGGGTAGACGCATAAATTGTTGACTATTCATCCGTAATTCATTTCAGTGTGGATGGGCTTTCTCGACTACTTAACATATCATACTTAAGAATAGACTGTCGTATATACTACATACTACTTATGTATATCTTGACTTGACTCGTAGACTTGAAGTTATTTTATTTGAAATTTCTTTGTCATGTATAATAAGAAGTTTTCTAATTTTAATTAAATTTTCCGATTTATTTTAATCGATTTGCCAACCGATTAATTACTGCTAACTAAAGCTTTCAATTATTTAACGGATTGAAGTGTTAATTGTCTCATGTATTTCAAACAACCATTTTCCCATAAAAAGAACCAATGTCTATCCATATTTAATCAGAAAGTTTTCTCTTATTTGTCCCAATCGAAAATAAGGAAATCAGACAGTATATCCACTGAACCATTTCCATGGGAAAAATAATTCTGAGAATAGGACTTGGGAAATTAAAAAGCTCAAAAATTAATTGAAAACGAAACGTTAAGTGGGTCGGCAAAATGACGGAAAGAAATATGGGTAAAATGTATATAGAAAGGATAAGACTGTATAATTTAAAAAGTTATAGTTTAATTCATGCGACTAATAGTTGACATATAATGGGTGGGCCCAAGAGACAATACATATCCCCGCACAAAATTCCATCAAACACAAAAAAAAAAGAAATTTTTCTTTTCCTATTTCCATTCGATGTTCTATTTTTCCTATCCGATTTTCTTTCATTTTCTCTCATCAATTCCATGCAGTTAGAAAACTACTTGCAATCTTACATTATATTGCATAACAAAAGCGCCGGTTGCATGCAATCGTTATATTCTATCCCTGCTACCGATTTGATGGAAATTAAAAGAATGGAAACTATATATGTAGAGTCTCAACTAGGATCATGAATATCATGTATATCCCTAACCATTATCCTTTTCCATTTAGACATTCAGATATATTCGAATGGTTATATAAATACTAGTAGATATGTAGTGTAGAAATGCACCATATAGGAGCTTTTTGGATTTTTTTTTTACTGAACGAAGGGATAGCCAAAAAAAAAAAGGATAAGAAGCAATCCCAAGAGTAGGAGAAGATTTATGGATAATATTAGAACATGGTATTTAAACATTTCTTCCGAAATGTGTTCTAACAATATAACGAAGAGTAACCATATTTTAAACCATCTACTTATATACCTACATGCAACATGAACTGCATTTCGTAAGACTCAATTAAATAATTTCTATCGATTGCGACACATTTTTGTAACACCCCATCCGATAATTTGAGGAATGAAATGAGGAAGATCGAATCTGTGATTTTTAAGCTATCGATTTGATTTTTTTTTAATTTATGGATCGATAGATTGTAATTAAATATAATCCGATTTTAAAAGGATGAAGTATGTTTGCATGATGGTTACCTGCTTTATGTTAAAAGGATTATAAATTATAATTTATGACTTTAATTATCCTGAAATTATTGGTCCGGTACAACCATAAAATCCCTAATATTTTTTCTAAATATATTGTTAGACGAAAAAATAAATTATTAAAGGATATGGCCTTGATTTATATCTTATCGCTTTACGGTTCTAGGATGTTTATCTTCTATGCATACTAGCTGAAGAATTGTTATTTATTAGCTAGGCTTCGTGCATCCTAGACATGGAGCATAGAGATTTATATTAATCTCTTTATTCTATAGTTTAGAAATTTGGGCATGGGATTCCCAAAATCCCAAATTGATTCCTTTTGAGTAGCGAATTTTTTATCCTATTTTTTCCAGGTTTCCTTTGAATTAGAAATCGTATCTGGAGATTTTTCCAGTGAAAATTATATCAAATATTTATTTGACTGTAATTTTATATAATTTTAATCTTTTTACTGATTATACGTTTTGCCGTATCTTCATATCTGTTAATAAATCTTAATTTTAATGAAACAATTCGTAGTAAAATTATTTACTGATTTCTTTTTTAGTTATTTTTCATTCCAATTTTATTTAGGAATTGTTTTTCCAAAATTTTATAATTTTTTCATTTTTTACTGACATTTTTTACTCAAATATTTCGGTAAAATTTTCGGTATATAATTTTATTTAAATCATGTTTTGCAATTTTTTTTAATAATACTTTTCAGAATATAATGTTAGACAAATTTTTTTACTGGATCATTGCCAATTAAAATTATTCTCCAAATTTTTTTACTGACATTTTTTTATTGAAATTTTTAACTGCTTTTATTAACATATAATATTTTTACTGTAGTTACAGTAAAATTTTCGGTAAAAATTTTTTACTGACATTTTTTATTTTTACTGAAATAATTTTTAATGCATTTTTTAACTGTTTTTATTAACCTATAATTTTTTTACTGTAATTACAGTAAAAGTCTCAGTAAAAATATTTTACTGAAATAATTTTTATTGAAATATTTCTATATTTTTGATGTTAAAATTATTAGAAATAAAATCTTTTCGAATATAGTAAAAATTTCATGGAAATCGAAAAGTTTTGGGATAATTATAAAATTCAATTGTTACATGATTTTACTCCATATTTTCAAAAATTTCAAAAATTCAAAAATTATTATTTTTCATTATTTAATCTGAAATATTCAATTTTAATGAAATATTATTAATTATTAATTATTAAATTTACAATTTGTTTAGATATTCCGATTTTTTTTAAGCTTTTCATTCACTGATGTTCCCATGAAAGTTTTCCCTTAAATTGACATTTTCCCTAACTCGTAATAAAAGTCTAATTCCTTGCGATTTCATAACAAGGAGTTAAATATTAAGAAATCTAAAATATTATTATTCTCTTCTCCCTTTAAACTGGATTGCATCAACAATAATTCCCAAAGTTTCTGTGACGCTTTTTTAATAGTTTAATATTTATATTAATTTAATAATTTCCACCATTGAAATGGAAATTTTAATAGTTCTTCTAAAGAAAGTTTTTATTTCTTCCCCCTCGGGTCATAAATTTCCTTTTTCTTTTATTGTAAATTCAATAAATAATTTAAAACGATATGATTTACGTAATACGATTTAATCTCTTCCAGTTAGCTTAATAAATATTACGAGGAAAATTTCCATTATTTTTTCTTTCTGTTATTTTTTATTCTTTCATTTTCCTCATTTTTCCGATCCCTACAAATAAAAATCTCGGAAAATTAAGTAAGTGGTACAAGGATATTAAAGAAAAAAGATTTCCACTTAAAATGTTACAGTAATTGTTTCAACAATTGAATGATTTCCAACAGATTAAAAAAGGATATCCTATAAATTCAATCGTAATATAGATAATTTTGGAAATTATTGTTGTTATTCATTCTAAATAATAAATATCCTTTTTGATAAAATAATCGGATTGAATATACAAATAAATAATAATACAAATAAATTTTAATCATATCCCATTTTCCGATTTAACAAATAATTGTTTAGCCTAATATCGGAAAATCGGAAATTTTTTGGACATTTTATTTGACTTTTTACTACCAAAATAAGGACCCAATAATATTTATTTATTTTCCTAATTTTTTATTTATCATATTATCAAGGATTATGTAGGTTAAACAAGAACCTGTTAAAAAAAGGAAGAAATAAACATCTTTCCGTTAAGTATTTTCGGATATCTCTTTATTCGATATTTATTTTATTTCTTATGATTCCCTTCCTGTCGGGTACAAAGTTTTCAAAAACAACAAGTTGGAATTTTTAAATTTGAAAAGTTTTTTTCGGGGAAAAATATGAAAATAGGCGATTTAAATTCCCTTTAAATACAAAATTATTATCAATTCGTTTTTATCAGAATCACCAATTTCAATATTGTAAATATATAAATAACCTGCGATTAGGTATTTAACTTAGGGATTATTTCGAGTGGTAATTGCAATTAAAGGATTTTAGGATAATTATTGTAAGCTTTTCTATCCAATTCGTTCATATTGGAACATAATTACTATTTCTAGACAATGTTGACGCTATTAAATTAAATTTATACAGGAAAAACGACCCTTATATTGTACAGTTTGAATAGTTAAGCTTTCAGACAAACTGGGGTAACCATTATTTATAAATTCGAAATATTATAATATTCTTATCATATCCGGTTGTATAGATAGGTAGGATATAGTTAGTTACGGTATAAATAAAATACCCGTATAACACATCCTTTTAATAAATTTATACACGACATGTGGTCATGTATTTGCATAAAAAATAAATTAATGAAAAGCGGAAATTTGTTAGCAATTATGAACGGGCTTTATATCCCCTACACAGTAAGGGTGTTTTTATAGGGCATGAAAATGTATTAAATATCACCAGATCGACGACCCCAAAGGTGCGTAGAAAATAGATAAATATTTATTATAGTCATCGATTTGGGGTATGATACAAATGAGTACCATTACCGTATAGGGTTTGTATGGTATTAAATTAATTAACCTTTAAGGATACTCGTATGGAAACACATACAAGGAGTCAAATTTATCTTTTATTACATATTAAATCATACCCCTAACCCTGAATATTACACCGATTGGATACAATGGCAATATTAATAAATTAAACACAGTTTGATACCTGAACGGTGGGTGGGTTTTTATTTTCAAGTTTACTTCTTAATTAATTATTTAATTGATAAATAATTTTAAACATGAATTCCCTATAAATAAGGATTTCTTTAAAGTAATAACAGTAATCAGTAATTGCAACAATTGTCTTGGTTATATCCGCTCCACTTGACTTTAGTTTTTAAATCGCAAAATCGGTGTAGAAAGAAGAAATACATAGAAAATCATGTTGCAAGATAGGGAAAATGAAAAGCGAAAAGAAATTACCTATTAAGGAAAATCCTCTTCAACATCCCACTGCACACAACCAGGATAAAGCTTACAATTTGATTATAAGTACAATCATACAGATAGGACATGTAACCCATATTAATATCACCTCAATCACGTACCATTCATAATGCACCAAGCCCGTATAATGCAACCAAACACCTACATATCCTTCCCACCCTTTTACAAGTTTCCTGGTATAGAATTCTATCTGTAAGATTTGTCTGCAATCTTTTGTGTTACTTCTAAATATTTATAAAATATTGAACCTGAGGTTTTTCATTGTGAAAGGAAAAGAGGACAATCACATTATGTCATATTATAGATTTTCTCTTACAATGCCTCCACACTGCAATTGGATGAAATTCCTTTCATTATTTCGATATAAGGGATGGTGGGACATGAATTTCATTCTGAAAACAATGTCATCGGATTCGGTTCGAGACATAGATGGGAATGGGTTAGATATCCTGTGGTTATCATACAAACTAATCGAGGGAAAAAAATATGAGTACATAGGAGGCAGTACTACAATTCCCTGACACAACAATTTGAAATGGGGGGGATATCGATTCCTGTCGGATTCCTGGGGGATATGATAGATGATAAACTAATTGAGAATGGAACGTGATGGTTGAAATGGATTGTTAAATTAAGAGGAAGTGGTTTAGAAAATATTTGCATTCCCAACGTCATACACCAATCCTTCCTTACATCCGGTGAAAAACTATTGGTAGAAATAACAATAAGGAAAATCAGGAAAAATGAATTAAAACATTGAAATATTTTCCTTGATTGGTTAAGTTGATTATAATTTTCTATCAATATTCGACTTGTAGTTTCTCTCAATTTTCCTTCAGGGAATAGGTAAGAACGGAATGAAATTTTTCCCATATTTCAAAAGGAAAAATATTGAATAAAGTTACCGAATGCAATATGGTTCTGTTTCTCTAGTTATAAAATTCGTTGATGTGGAAGCAAACCACCATCCCACCCCATGAAGTAAAAGTTTTCCCCAAATGAACATTGGAACGCTTTATATATAAAAAATTGTCCTTCCTTCCACAAATATTTTCATCAAATTTTCCGATTAAAAAAGGACTTGATGAAGCAATATTACGAAAATTTTCTTTTTGATTGAATTTATTACGCAATTTTTCCCCGTTTTGACTTCTTGAATTAAAAGGAAAATGTGCATATGGGAACTTAAAATAATTAAGATTATTTGGAAATTGAGAAAATGTATTTGAATTGCCTCTTTCAAAATAGATGAAATTCCGTTTTCTAAATCCACCAAATAATGTTCAATTAATTAATTCTATTTAATGAAACAGCGAATTGATAAGATAAGAAATTTAATATTAGAAAATATTTTAATTGAATGTTAATAAATTTAAATTTAAATTATTACAAAATTGAAGAGTGGATATTTGACGATGAAATGAGTTATTTAATAATAATAAAATATAAGTAAATAATTGATTAACAATTAACGAATTTCATGAATCGCTCTGAACAAATACAGAATTTTCCAAAATGGAAAATTTAATTACACAGTTTTGTTGTCAAATGCATAATGAACAATATTTAATTTTTATATTTTTAAAATAATTAAATCCCGAATTTTGGTGCGGGGTTTTCCAGAGCGTAATTATTAAATCGGTATTTTACCAAAAAGATATCTGCAATTTCCAAAAAAAATTTAAATTTCATAGTTTCACTCTCGATTCACTTAAGGATGGTTTAATAAAGCCAATTTTTAAGGGGTTATCTCAGAAATTATATTTTTAAAATTAATTTTTAAGAATTGAAACATTTTTTGCAAAATTTACGATTTTGCTTGTAATTTGCATTATTTTTCGGACCCGTATGAAAACTCGGAAATAAAAAAAAATTTCTTCGGGATATGTAAAGTCTAATTATGCAGAATTGTTCCCAAGTGAATAATGAACAAACTGATTTCTCAAAATTTTTAGAAAACCAACCCCTGAATTTTGGTGGGTGTTTTTCTGGAGAGAAATTAATAAATCGTTATTTTTCAAACAGATAATTTCAATACAATTTCCAGAATAATTTCAAATCGCTTGAGAAATTTCATGGATTTTGGATTTCGGGAAATGTCCCGAAGTGTCCAAAAATATTACTTTATATTCGTAACTTATAGCTTTGTTTGAATTTTCATGTTTTTGGAAAGCTTTTGCCGGAGAATTTTAGAGTTAATTACAATTTAATTATTTCGATGAAAAATGGATGTCAAAATTAGATTTTTATTAAAAGCTTTCAATGAGCTTTGGTGACTTTAATAGAATTTTTATTTGAGATAATATGTAATTTCGGGTCAATAAAATTATTTTAATAACAAATGGGTTTCAATGCCTATCGAATTATATTCCAAACTTAAAGCTCTATTTGAGCTTTTAAATGTTTGAAAAGGTTTTGTAGACAAATTTTTTGATTACAATTTAATTATTCCGATAAAAAAAGGAGATCAGGATAAATAAAATTTAATTTTAATTAAAAGCTTTCCATGAGCTTTTGTGAATTTAATTGAATTTCTCTTTGAGAAGTTTGTAAATTCGGGACAGTAAAATTATATGGATAACAAATAGTTATTAAGGGGGGACATCACTTTTCCGATTTTGGTAAACCGATTTTTTTTCTTTTGCGTATTAAATGTCAATAAAGGTATCAAGAATAGGTGGTTTAA
Organism: Symmerus nobilis; assembly: GCA_027564815.1. Classification (NCBI taxonomy): domain Eukaryota; kingdom Metazoa; phylum Arthropoda; class Insecta; order Diptera; family Mycetophilidae; genus Symmerus; species Symmerus nobilis. Next base: position 72 of record JANTOP010079992.1, on the reverse strand, counting down.
AGGATTTTTAAAAATTCCGCTTTCTAGAGCCTAGGCAGATGATTTTGTGCAACAGTGCACAGCAATAAATGA